>SKCR01046891.1:0-209283 GCA_019454045.1 Zanthoxylum bungeanum | reverse complement strand
CGAAATCATAAATTTAAAATTCTTAAACTTACTGAATAAATTATCTGATATCTGATATTTATAATTTATTAATATTTTACTTAAACATATCATTCGATATCAAACAACGACTTAATTAATAATAAAAATATTACAAAACTTTTACGGAAATGATTTTCCGCAAAATAACTTAAAACATGTTTTTAGTCGAACTTACCAACCAAGACCACACAGGGGCTGCCCGAATCAGTCCCAGCAGTATTTGGCCAGCCATTACCCGGAAAGCTCAAAACTCCCCTGGCAATGTCGCTTTTTTCTCCGTTTTCATTTATTTTTACTCCGAAATAATTTTCAGAAATTATCCTAACTTCCAATACACATCCAGCACATCCAAATGAAATATTTTTCATCACCAAAATTTTGAAAATTCTAGGTATGAAATTGAATACAAAACAACCACTTTATCATACTTTAAGTCTAATTTTTCTAAGATTAATTTAATTAATCCAACACCAGACCAAAGCCACCACAAATGAGGAACTCTAGCACACTTCTAGGTTATTATAGTGGTACACGAACTCTAAAATGGTAACTAAATAATCTAACAATAAACTGAACATAAATTATCTTAATCTAGTTCAATATAAGTCTACACATTTTTCAAACCACTCAATCCATCATCCAAATAAAAAAGCCCCAAATTTAGAGAATAAAAGAAACCCTAGAATAATTCTAGAAAATCAAGAACAAGAAAATAAATTTTCTAAACTTAAGGAAATAAAGACTACTTCACAAATCTTTAAAAATCATTATGTTTTGTTCTTGGTTTAATCACTTTCTCTTTTGTCTTTCAAAAATAATTTTTGGAAGCTTTCAAAAAATAGAGTATTTGGCCATCATCCACCAAACACACAAAAAAGAGAACAATTCCACATTTTTGTATCCAATTGGCGCGAAAGAGAGGGCTAAAATGGTATTTTCTAAATCAATTTTTAATCAAATTAAAAGACTTGGTAAATTGAGTGACACTTGGCAAATTATTTGTCATATATTGCTCTTATATATTTTAAATAATAAGTCAACTTTACACATGTAAAGTAATCATAAATAATTATTGAATTCTTTAATCGAAGTAATTATTACTAACTCTACAAGTGTCAAGACACCATTTGTCCATTAATGTGTATTTAATCTAATTATTTATTAAATACAAATACACATTAAAACGATTAGAAATACCCCAGCATGTGTATTTTCATTTACCGATTAAACGATTGGAATTAACTGACTTAATCTGATAAAATATTATAAATAATCGGTATTATTAATAACTCATCGTCCAAGTGCTTAACGAGTACACTTTATATTTTAGGAGTCTCTAAGTTCAGGTACATCCATCACGAAATTCAATTTCGTGTCCATAATTCACCCACTCGTAAATCATGACTACTACGGATGATCTCACTGAAGCAAGTCAAGGTCATCGCATATTATACCAAGGATATAGAGGGGAACGTCAAATCCCTATGGCATAATAAAGTTGACTTATAAATTTTTGATTTATAAATAACACTTGGAACTCACTTCTGTAGTGTACCACGACCATGGATTTACTAGATCGCAAATACGTGTATGAAACCAATGTCATGTACACAGAACTGACAGATCTTATCTGATATATAATAGATATCATGAGCATCAGTCCACACCCAACAAACATGCTAAGGTTTGACCTAAATAGGTATGTGACATGACTTCCATCAAAGTGTAGAGGATTACTCATATATCTACAGTGGTATCTCAAGTCTAAAGGCCATTATGCTACTCAACTCGAGAAGATTCCTATTGATATTGGTGAACCATCTCTTAGGAAGTCTTCGGTGAGTCATTCATTGTTTATTGAATAAACATCTATATGAGTCTCCGAAGACTCATGATTCACTAGGATAAACCATCAGACCAAGTCTTGATATATGACATACGATGGTCTCAACGAATTTCACTAACTGACTAGTGTCAGTAAATCTTGACCAGGAACTTTATTTGAGAATATACAACTTATAGTGACGCTTCTCAATGTCAATTACAACCTATGTTAAAACTGTGCACTACGTTGTAAATCCACGGGTCTTTGTCTAATATATACACTAAATCAGATTTAGTTTCAATCTAATCAAATTAGATCGAATATACATAAAATACAAGAGGTGATACAATAAATATGTAATATTATGGAAAAATGAATTGTTCTTATTCATGAACCTAACATAAATACAATCTGAATTGGCATTTTGAGCACCAACCCTAACAATTTCTCCAACTTGCTCTAGTGTCAATCCATGGTATCATATACACATCTTAGTGTGTATCATATAAGCATAGTCATCAATAGTTCAACTAGCACTCAAGAGGTAAGCATAAGCGAGTAGGTCCACTATTATATTTTGAATTTATGCAACAATCACAAATGTTTCCCTTGGGCATCATCAAACATATTATGTAGAACCTAAGTTGTACATCAATAGTTCTCAGATGCGATATCAATATCAAAACTCTTAATTTACAAGGTCATTATGCAACTTCATAAGTCAGTACTTCATAAGTTACAATTAATTCCACTTACACAGTGGAATCAATCGTGACACTCCCACTGCATCATTTCTGACTATATATGACATAGATAATTTATCGTCTCTATCAGACTCAAATATAATTCTAACCTAATGATTGCATACTATAATCTCAATGAATAAGAAATTCATTCTTAATGTCTTAATGATACTATAAAACATATTTCAAGTTCCATCCTATGGTCTACAGCATATCAGAATAGCTCGTAACAATTACGACTAAATTAATATCTTTAATCGTACCTAATATAGTAATCATTATGCCATCATCCTTTGATTCATAAAACTGACTAGACATACTAATCAATTTCTCTTTCAACTAAGGAATCATCCTCTACAAAATATGAATACTAAATACTTAAAAGACACATTAACTATTAAATAGTTTTACTAACTGTCACACAGATAGTCATGTTGTGTCCTTTATTAGATCGTATCTAATGCAAAACTAATGAAAGCATCTCACTAGTCTCATAGTTTCATATCAAATATAAAACTTTATATCAAATATAATAGAAATTACTCACATTTCATTCACGGAGAAAAGAAGACTTAGGTAAACCTTTACCAGAGAAATATTTTATTATTACCTTAATAATGTAAATGTCGTTAGGATATATTATATTAGAAAGAAATTTATAAGCTCTCATTAACCCTACAATCACATGTGTATTAAGAAATTTATAAGCTCTCATTAACCCTACAATCACATGTGTATTATCTACGCTTTGATAGAATAAGACAATCTGACTCATGTCAAAATTAGAGAGCACACATTCCCATAAATCTCCCTAAGTCTACAATAGGCTCTATAAGCTAGCATACCGATCTACGATTTTAGCGTAATATAAACTCCAATGTCATTTCAGAACGGAACTCTTTAAACAAAGAAATCCCTATGGATCTCTTCGCCGAAGAAACCATTCAAAAATACCACTTTGTATTCCTAGCCAAAATACACGGTCTAGTATTAATATTAACTAAGAGATCTAGATTATTCCATTAGTTTGATTAGAGATAAGTTTTCTCATAATCTATAATCGATTTATGAGTATAACTTTTCCCACTGTCATACTATAAATGTCAAACATTTAATCAGCTCACTAAGCTTTTGATGCCAAACCATTTACACATATTATGAACAATTCATAATTAAAGCTCAATTAAGTTCAAAACTCGAATATGTTTGTGGGTGAGAAAATTGAACTAGAGAAAAATGCTCTCAACTTTTGAGGCGCCGCCATCACCATATTCGTGACTTCCTTTGTTTCACCTTCTCTCGGCATCTCAGATCGCGTGTGATTTCATGTCTCTTTTCCTCCATTTCCCTTTCTGTCTCGTTTTGATGCCTACCTTCGGCATGCCGGTGTTGGGGCCTCACCCTCTTTCTGTGGGTCACCCAACCGTCAGGTCTCTTCCTCGTGGGCCCTCCGTAGCCCCATTTGCCTGTTGTTGCTTCTTTGCTTGTGGGACCCAATTTTGGTCTCTCCGATTTTTCGTCGGGTCTGGTAAGTACCCATGTTTCTTTGGGTTGTATGTCGGGTCCGGTGATTCTTCTCAGACACGGCTATTCTTCAGGTCTCTCTTGTTCTTCTACCATTGACACGGCTATTCTTCCCAGCGTGTCGGTGCCCGCTTCTTCTAATCTTGGACCGGCCTCTTTATCTCCTCCCAGATCTTGCTCTTCTGGACTTGGCTCGCTCTCCTCCAGCTCCACCGGTGTTCCTTTTCAGAGCTGCACCAGCAGCCTTTCCGGCTCTTTGGCTTCCCCGGTACCCATACCGGTCTCCTTGCTTATGGATGTTCCTTTGGGTCAGCGATGTAAGTTTGGTTGAGGGGATGGTGAATGCTACTGTGAACTAGAACTTGGGGGTTGTCTTTGGTGTTACCGGGGGGATTTGAAGAGGGTGGGAGCTGCTCTTGTGAATGGGAATAGAGGGGTAGATTACAATGGTGGTAAGGAGTTATCGCGTAGGCTGGGTACTAACCTGTCTTCCAGCTCTTGTGAGGCCATGGCAGTGACTGATTGTGATTTTGCTACTATTGAAGCCCCTTGTGTTGCCGAGGGTATAGGTTATACACCAGTGAACGGGTCTGGGGGATTGATTACTTTGTTAGTGATGAGTTAGTTGCTAGTGGTGTCGTGGCAGTGAGTGGGTCTGTTAATGCAAATGGTGTTGCCATAGTGTTGCTGCCTGTTGTAATGCTCAAGCGGCTGTGAGATCGGTGTTGGGGAGTAAGGGGATGGCTGTCAGTAGTAAAAAAGCAATTGTGAGGGTGACTTCTCAAGTCTCATTGTCATTGTGTAGATGGTACCCCTAGTTACGCGAATGTGTTGAATGGCTATAGTAGTGGTGATAATTTTGACCCAGCTTCTAATCCCAACTTAATTGCCTTGCATTTTGTTCAACATAATATAATAGATGGACGGGTTAAGGTGAGTCCTCATTTGGAGGTGGCGGAAGAGGGCAGTGTGTTTTGGCGATGTACTCTAGTTGGTTATTTTGTGGGTAAGAGGCTCTCATTTCAAGTTGTTGATTCTATTGCTCATAAAATCTGGGGTAAGTTTGGCTTGCGTGAGGTACTGACTTTGGATAATGGGTTCTTCTTATTCAATTTTTTTATCTTTCAAGAAGCTTGTGTGGTTTTGGACAGAGCTTATTGGCATATGGCTAATAAGCCTTTGGTTCTCAACCATTGGCAGTCGAGCTTACCTTTGACTAAGGAAGACACCAACAAAGTTCTGGTTTGGGTTCGCCTATACAATTTACCATTTGCGTATTGGACTACTAAGGGTCTCAGTTTTGTGGCTAGTGCAGTTGGATGTCCTCTCCATGCGGATCACATTAACCTATCTAAGAAACGACTTAGTTATGCTCGGGTTTGTGTTGAGATTGATGCTCAGGAGGCTCTGGTTGAGGAATTTGAGTTCCAATGTTCTAATGGTATGTGGTTAAAAATTAGGGCCGAATATGAGTGGGTTCTTGTGAAGTGTACTACTTGTGAGGCTTTTGGTCATTCACTAAATTCTTGCCCTATGAAGGCTCCCATGAGGGAGGAGAGTAAGCCCTCACAGACCTGGGTTCCTAAGACCACCACTCATTTTACGGTTGCAGCTATTTCGGATTTAGCAGTTAAGGATAAATAGAGTGAATGGATTTCGGTCTCTAAGAAGAAGAGGGGTAAGGCTGTAGTTTTGGCTAGACCTGTTAAGCCAAATGGGATTGAGAGTTTGGAGGATACTGCTGTCAGGGTTATTGTTCCGGGTGAGTGCTCTTCTAAGGGTTTGGATTCGATTCAGGTAGTTAATTCTGTGTCGATTTATACTTCCAAGGAAGTTGTTGTGGAGGTTGAGGATAAAAGGGAGGATGGTGAATGCACTCTTATGGTCACACTGCCTATTAGGGATATTTCGGAGGATGGTTTAGTTAAGATTCCGCTTGTATCTGATTATGATTTGCCTCTTTCTAATGTTAACATGTTAGTTGTTAGGCCATAGACTCCTTGGATAAAAAGAATCTAGATTATGATAGCAAGCCTAAGAAGGGCTCGAGTGGTAAGATGAGTCAGAAATGTCAATCCTTGAAAGGGGGTAGATGGTGATGATTTGTTTGGGTGGATTTCTCCATTTCTGTCTATTTTTATGATTTTTGGTTTTTGGAATATCTGGGGTCTCATTGACCCTATGAAACAAGCTGAAGTTAAGAGGTTCTTTCGGGATGAGAAACTTTCTTATTGTGGTTTAGTTGAAACTAAGGTGAAGGATATTAATTTTGTGAGTGTTTCCCGGGTTATAAATCCTTCGCGGAAGTTTTTTTTTTTCCGTCCCGATGTTCTTCCGTTTGGTCGAATTTGGGTTTTTTGGAATCCTAGTGATGTTTATGTGAGCATTATTCACTCTTCTCCTCAAGCTATACACTGTCGTGTTTCACATGTTTCTTCTCTTTGGAGCTGTGTGGTTTCTGCAGTCTATGGTGAGTGTGATTATGAGAGGCGTCGGGAGCTTTGGGCTGATTTGCTTGGTAGTAGTAGCGATTTTGATGCTTCTCCATGGTTAGTTATGGGTGATTTCAATACGATTTGTTCTTCCTTTGAGCATAGTGGCAGTTCTTTATCGTGTCCTTCTTGGAAGGAAGACTTGGGTTGTTACTTGGGCTAGGTGGTTTGGATGATCTTCCGTTTTCTGGTTGTCGCTTTACGTGGTTTAATAAGCAGATTGGTTCTCCTATTTGGCGGAAGCTAGATCGTGTTGTTGCTAATTCCTATTGGGAGTGTCTTTTTCCGGGTTCGGCTGTTAGGTTTCTTCCCCCTCAGATTTCATACCTCTCTCATATGGTTGTCAAACTTGCTGAGCTCCATAAGAGGAAATCTCCTTTCAAATTCTTTGATTTTTGGGCTGATCATCTTGATTTTCTTACTGTTGTGGCTAGGGCTTGGGATATTGTTGTTTGTGGTACCCTGATATTCCGCTTGTGTCGTTAGTTGAAAAGTATGAAGGTGGCTCTGAAGAAGTTTAATGTTGAACACTTTTCTAATCTTTCGGGTAAGCTTTGGAGGTTAGGAGGGAGTTGGAGAGGGTGCAAGGTGTCTTACAGGATAACCTTAGTGACTCTGCTCTGTTAGAAGAAGAGGCGAGACTCTCTTTATGGTATGGTGACCGTAGTCAGACTGAGGAGGGTTTAGTTAGACAAAAATCTCGTGTTCAGTGGCTCAACATTGGGGATAAAAATACGAAGTTCTTTTCTATGCTATGAAGCATCATCATTGTCGCAATAAGATTACTTATGTTTCTAAGGATGATGGGACTCGTTTGGAGGTTGATGTTTGTTGGGATTTATGTCCTAGAGCTTCATGTATTGTAAATGGAATTGATTATTGTAATAATAATAAATGCATTATTCTTTTTTTTTTATCAAAGTTGTTTGATTTATATCGCATATTGTCCAATTGTCTTGTTTACCTTGATTACTATTGTACCTTCAGACTTAGTGTATGTTTGATGCACAAGAGGATTTAAGTCTAAAGTTAGTAATCTAAATAGTCCATAGAGAGCGAACAAGGAGGGTACTTTGTTTGTGGTATATCTATAGCTGCGGTCCATTCTATACTTGTATGACGACCTTGATCGGGATCGTTCATGTAGTGACATGGGAATGGAGGCACCTTGTATGATAAAATCATATAGGACTGGACTCAGATAAATACGAATTTCTTTTAATATCCGTTAATCGAAGAAATTCATTTTATCTAATAGATGGTCATATATGGATTCGATCTTAATCCTGAGTGTACTACGAACTCCTACATGACAGGTTATGTCATTTGATTTACTATGGTGAGGTTGGTGTTGCATCCCAGCCAATAACTACGTATTTTGGGGATATGATTTGGTATGTAGTTGGGAACGTTTTACATAGATATGGAATTCACTCCTTCTTACGAGAAGCATATGAATATCTCTTTTAAGAGTTGATTCGGGACTTGAACAATTTGAGCGCTCAACTTTTCTATTACGAATAGAAAATATTTTATATTCATAATTGTTATGAATTAATTGTTCATTATAGAATTAATGGTGCTTAAGAGACAAAATATTTAGAGGGGTTTTAATGGACTTATAACCCGGCTCTATTTATGAGATATTCGTGAAGGGCTAATCCATATGTAATGACTATATCGATAGACACCGAAAATGTTTGATTTATTTAATCCATCTACGGTAACGAGAGTTCAACTTCAAGTTTTTAGTGGAATAACGCGGAGTTAATAATTCGTAACATTTGATTAAAGAGTTTAATTAATATTTCGGAATTATTGGAGCTTGGAACTGTAGGTCCATTTGGTCCCCGTATTAGCTCGATTAACTGTAGCAAACCTAATATAACTAGATTGTCTAATTATATGCTCACATTATATTTATTTATATATTATTAATAAGATTAATAATATTTATTGTCACAAATGAAAACTATGTTAAATTAGTTTAACTTAATGTTTTCTAGAATTCTTTGATTATGAGATAATCAAGTCTTGATTATGAGATAATCAAATTAGTAATAATTATGAGATAATTACTATAACATAATTGAAGGTAAATAAATCATTATTAATATATTGATTTTTATTTACCATTGGAGACAAAGCCATATGGCTCTCCATGTCATCCAAGCAATTATGTCTATTAGGTGGCTTGGATACACCTAATAGATTTGTCATTAGCTAATGCATTTTATGCTTTGGTATGGCCTCCACATTTATGTGTTTGCCATTGAAAGAAAGCATTGAATGCTTAATGACAAAGCCATTGTCTTTAGCTTAACATTTCTTATGTTTTGGTATGGCATTCACATTTTTGTGTTGGCCATTGCAAGAAAGCATTAGATGCTTAATGACAAGGTTAGTTGGCTTGTGTAAGAAAATATAATCTCTACCATTTCTCTCATTTCCTAAGGTTAACACTTTGCATTCATTCACAAAATTGTTGTGAGAAAAATTTGAGAGAAAATAGAGAAGAACTTCAAATATTCACAAGTGTTGTGAGAGTATTTGAAATTCCAAAAGGCCAAACACCATTGTGACATCCTAAATCTCTAAATAGTTTAGAGGTTTAATCTTTGTGAGTGAAGCCCACATTTCGGTTTGTTGGTTTCGAGTCATAGTTCGGAAGATCGAGTGGTTGATCTAAGTGTTGAACAATTAAGGATTGATCTTGGCTAATACAACAAAGGGAGAAGGCAAAGAAAATTTTGAAGATCCATACCGGACCCGGTGCCACCACAAGCAACTTCCGCCGCGCTTAGGAAAGTCGTTTCCTACAATGTTTTGGTGAGGGAGGAGATTATGTCTTTTTATGAGACTCTTTTGGGGCCTCATCCTTGTTTGCACGATCTTGATATGGATACTCTTTATTCCGCTATTACTAAGCATGTGTCTGATAAGCAGGGGGAGATTCTTGCCCGGAAGGTTTCTTTTGAGGAGATTAAGACTTTCTTGTTTTCTCTGAAGGATAATAAGGCTCCTGGTCCGGACGGGTTTAATTCAGGTTTCTTCAAGAAAGCTTGGAGTATTGTGGGTGATGATGTCCTTTGTGATATTCATCCTTTATTTTTTTCGGGGAGACTCTTGAAGCAGGTTAATGGAACGTCTATTGCTCTGATCCCGAAGATTCCCAACCCCTCACAGGTTAAAGAATTTCGACCTATTTCTTATTGTAACATTATTTACAAGTGTATTGCCAAGCTTTTTGTAAATCGGATTAAGATTGTTCTTCCTTCAGTGGTTAGTACTAACCAATATGCTTTTGTAACGGGGCGGCGTATTAGCGAACATTTTATTATGCCAATAACTGGTGAGGAATTATCATCAGAGTGGCAGGATCCCGAGATGTGCTCTTAAAATTGATTTGATGAAGGCTTATGATACTGTTAGTTAGGATTTTATGGTTGAGGTTTGAGGACTATTGGGTTTCTAGAGAGGATGGTAGGTTGGGTTCGCGAGTGTATGACTTCTACTATGTTCTAAGTGTCTATTAATGGACAGCTGAATGGTTTTTTCTCTGAGGGCCGTGGTTTGAGCCAAGGTGATCATATGTCTCCTTATCATTTTGTTTTGGCTATGGAAGTTCTCACGGGTTTACTTCGAAATATGGCTCTTGATCAGGGTTTCAAGTTTCATTGGCACTATTCAAATGACCGTCTCATATATCTCTGTTTTGCATATGACCTGATGATTTTTTGTAAGGCAGATGTTTCATCGGTCTCTTTGATCATGGATTGTCTTCGGCATTTTATGGGTTTATCGAGTTTGGTTCCGAACCTTGCAAAAAGTCATATTTTCTCCTCCGGTGTTTCCTCTACTCTTAAGGATCAGTTGCTTCATGTGCTGGGTTTCCAAGAGGGTGTGCTTCCAGTGAGGTATTTGGTTTTTCCCTTGATTTCTACTAAGCTTCGGGCCTTATACTGTGCTTCCCTTGTAGAGCATATTGGCTACAGTAGCTACTATTATCTCAGACTCTTCTTGGCGTTGGCCTCCGGCTAGGTCTGCTGCCCTTGTTGAGTTGGCCCGGTCCCTTCCGTCGGATCCTTCTAGAATGAGAGATGATGAGTTGATTTGGGAGGATGATGATAGAATGAGGTTTTCAGTGAGTAGTGCTTGGAATGCTATGAGGTCGATGTGCAGTTTGATGCATTGGTATCTGGTTGTTAGGTTTCGTAAGGCTATTATGCGCCATTTCTTTCTGCTCTGGTTGACTATTCAGGGTGGCCTTTGTACTCAGGATCATCTGATGAGTTTTCGTATCTCTGGTTGCTCGAGATGTGTCCTCTGTGGTTTTTCACGGGAAGACGTTGATCACATTTTCTTCCAATGCTTCTTCTCTTCGTGGGTTTGGACGACTGTGTTGGCCATGTGTGGGTTAGATTGAAGTTCTCGGGTTTGGATGCAGACTGTTGAGTGGATGTATTAGTACACCGATGGCTCCTTATGTCATCTTCTTATTCGGCTTTCATTTGCAGCGTCAGTTTACTACATCTGGAGAGAGAGGAATGCTCGCACTCATGATGTGCCTCCTCGCCTTGTCAGTGATATTTTATTTTTTGTTCGGACTCATGCTAGTTTATTACGGAGGGTGGAACCATCCTATGATAATAAATCGCTTCACCTCTCTTGGCACCTGCCCGATGACATCTTTTGATGGTCTTGTATTACTTGTAGCCTTTTGGCTATTCTGCTTGGAGGGCATGTCCTCTCTAGTTGTCTGGGGTATGCCCATTTGCTCTTGTACATTTTTGGTTAATATACTTACTTTATCCAAAAAAAAAATTTCAAAACTCGATTGTAGTAAGCTAATAATAATCTTAGATCATGGTTTAACGCTAACCTCCGGATTCAATATCAAACATCGCTCCCACTATAAGTTCTAGGAAATTTTTCTTCAAAGAGGAAACAACAGAACCATTAAGTATCGAATACTTTCGCAAATGATTCTCATATCCTATTGGACTTATATGGAAGGTATCTGAGGGTCTTTTCATTTAATTAATTATGTGGTTCCATTTATAGTTCATCATTCTCACAATTGACTTCAATAAGTCAAGTCTTTTCTACAATAGTCGACATCCAATGTCACAGACCAAGTAACTAAACCACTTTATTACTCGGGAATGTAGAAAAGATATCTTATCAAATATAATATAATATTCTATTAAATAAAATAAATGATAAACTTTTACTCGTACCTTCGAGGTGCAAGTTCTTTCAATTATATAACCATTATATAAAGAAAGATTCAAATCTCAAACCATTTAAGATTCGAAATTCTACTTATACATATCATCTATATAACAGTAGAAACTAATGGAACCTTAATCAAAAAAATGATTTAGTGCTACTGGAGCATATCCCCAAGAGTATCGAAACTAATTTGGTAATACTCAATATAAAATAAACCAAATCATATAAGATTCGATTCATCCCACTGACCAATTCCATCACGATGGAATCGTAGAAGGATAATATTGTGTAAGAATCATATTCATTAAATAATCTTAGAACTAATTGCCCTAAATTCATCTATTTGATCGTATCAAACATCTTTGAACAATTCAAAGACTCAAGATGAATTTTGAAGATACAAATTTCAAAACTTAAGATCGAAAATCTTTGAATCAGTCAAAATATTTGATCCACGTTTCATCAGAACAGATTGAAAGTTCTCAAATCTTTCAAGATATTCAATGTGTGTTCTATCTGAAACACGTAACTAAGTCATGACAATTCAATGACTAAGTTACGAAGTAATGAAAACTACCTGAAACAATTATTAATTCATTGAACAACATTCATCTAATATATTAGTTTAATAAATCTATGGTCTAATAATGATTACTGGTTAAATGATATTTAATCACATTCCCTGAACATAATATTTATTAAATGGATAAGAATTTATGATGTGATCACGTATCAGACCATCATTTAACATATGAGATAGGCATATAATGCTTACATGATAAAATCTCATAAACTATTGTTCTAAGTTATTTACATTATCAAAAATATTTCTCAATGTTTATCTCTACGTCCATGACACCATTAGTCGTATAAAAAAATGTAACAATTATTTACATAGTAGAACAAGTAACTATCTAACAGTCATAAGTTCTGATAACAAATATCAAAATAATAATTAAATAATATTTTAAAAAACTAGACGGGAGATCTGGTATCTAATACCTAGATTTCTCATGTTGTGAGAATCGATATTCTCTACACACAACTATGTGCCTCTCATTTCTTTAGCTTGCTAATTTTCCTTCAACTATTCAGAATAGTTGCAAATAATTGACAAGGAAACAGTGTTAGACACATGACCTTCATATGTCATCAAATCCAAGAAACGTTATTACCTAATAAACAAATACTTAATAGGTTTTCTTCAAGTCAATCAAGATCTCGAGACATGAACCAATTCTTATCAATCCTTACTGCACAAGAAACTATTCTCTCTAAAAATAATATCATAAACTAGTCTACTCTAGAACCTATTCTAGAAATCTATAACCAGAAGTGAAGTCAGTAAATAAATATCGAATATGCATGTAGTGGAATAGAAGTTAAAATCTATCTACACTATAGAATAATGAAAACAATATAAGAAAATTTTCATAACATTACACATTGCCTTAGTTATGTATTTTTAACCTAGCAATGTCTCCCACTATTTTACGTAATACCGCAATCCCCAATGGAAAATGAGAATTTACCAATTAAATTGAATTCCATATTGAGAAGTGGACCCCATGAATATATTTCGATTTACAGCTTTGACACGTTCTCGCCTACATATATTCACAGGTAGACAACTCATTGTCAATCACACTCACTATGACTGATTCTTTTAATCATGACTGTTTCTCGTTGTGATAGCTTTGGCACGTTCATATGAGGCGTATCAAGGCTACACTTGTCAATGATAAACTAAAGCTACTGATGTAGTCCCGACAACTTTGGAACGTTCAGAATTTTCAATTTCACTCAAATTTGTCTATTATTATATAAGTTCTACCGGTGCAAATGAACTACCATCAGCCGTAACTGCATAATTTTGGCACGATACAGGTACAACATCAGGAAATCATTTTCATCCGTATTGACAAGACATACTAAGAAACAAGAATTCATAATACTAGTTACTATAAAGCCTTATTTAACGAGGATATTCCTAAATTGGGTTTTACACTACATAAAATGCAGATATTTAATCCAGATCAATTTCTCAACAATTTAATTCTACCAGGGAAATCATAACTTAACTTAACCATTAAATCTCTGTCATGTTTCCCTTTAGCGCGGAATCGAAAAAATCAAGAATATCTAAATTATAAGCATGTGTAAATATCAAAATTGGATTATATATCATATATCAAGCATGAAATATGTGGTGGATGTCGGATCGGACCCGTTCTAATACCATTTTGTTGGGGTTATTCATTGCAGAAGCGCGGTTTGGGCGAAATCATAAATTTAAAATTTTTAAACTTACTGAATAAATTATCCATTATCCTATATTTAAAATTTATTCATATTTCACCTAAAAAGATCTTTCGATATCAAATAACGACTTAATTAATAATAAAAATATTATGAAATTTTTACGAAAATGATTTTCCGCAATATAACATAAAACACGTTTTTAGTCGAACCGATCAACCGAGACGACATAGAGGCTGCCCATGTTAGCTCCAATAGTATTTGGACAGTTCATGGGCTGCCTAAACAGTAACCAATTCACTATTTGGGCAGTCGTTACTCGGTAAGCTCAAAACTCACCCGGTAACGCCGTTTTTCACCGTTTTCGCTTATTTTCACTCCGAAATAATTTTCGGAAATTATCCTAACTCCCAATACACATCCAACACATCAAAATGACATATTTTTCATCACCAAAATTTTTAAAATTTCAGGTCTGGAAAAGAATACGAAACAACCACTTTATCATGCTTTAAGTCTAATTTTTCCAAGATTAATCTAATTAATCCAACACCAAACCAAAGACACCACAAATGAGGAATTCTAGAACAATTCTAGGTTATTATAGAGTGGTACAAGAACTCTAAAATGACAATTAAATTATCTAACAATAAATTGAACACAATTACCTTAATATAGTTCAATATAAGTCTACACATGCTTCAAACCACTCAATCCATCATCCAAATCAAAAATCCCCAAATCTAGAGACTAAAAGAAACCCTAGAACAATTCTAGAAAATCAAGAACAAGAAAATAAATTTTCTAAGTTAAAGGAAATAAAGATTACCTCACAGATCTTCAAAACTCCTTAAGCTTTGTTCTTGATTTAATCACTTTCTCTTTTGTCTTTCAAAAATAATTTTTGGAAGCTTTTAAAAAATGGAGTATTTGGCCATCATCTACCAACCACACAAGAAAGAGAACAATTCCACATTTTGGTATCCAAATTGGCGTGAAAGATAGGGCTAAAAGAGTATTTATCAAATCAATTTTTAATCAAATTAAAAGACTTGGTAAAATAGAGTGACACTTGGCAATTTATTCGTCATATATTACTTTTAATATATTTTAAATAATAAGTCAACTTTACACATGTAAAGTAATTGTTAATAATTATTTAATTCTTTAATTGAAATAATTATTACTAACTCTACAAATGTCAAAACACTATTTGTCCATTAATGTGTATCTAATCTAATTATGTATTAAATACAAATACACATTAAAATGTCCAAAAATACCCTGACATGTGTATTTTCGTTTACCGATTAAACGATTCAAATTAACGGACTTAATCAGATAAAATATTATGAATAATCAGTATTATTTATAACACGTTAACCGAGTGCTCATCGAGTACACTTCATATTGTGGAACTCTCTAGGTTCAGGTTCATCCGTCATGAAATCCAATTCCATGTCTATAATTCATCCACTAGTAAATATAACGACTACGGATTATCTCGCTGAACAATGTAAGTCGAGGACATCATATACGTATAATCCCTCTGTCACATGTTATCCATATTATACCTGAGATATAGGTGGGAACGTCAAAATCACTAAGGTATAATATAATCGACTTATAAATATACGATCTATAAATAACACTCGAAACTCGCTTCCACAGTGTACCATGACTATGAATTTACTGTAGGGTTTTATGACGAAAATCCGGTAAAGTAGCGGAAATGTGGAAAATCAAAATTTTTCGATTTCAAAATTTTTCTTGGATCAATTAAATAAACTTATTTATTTAATCCAATCCAATTCAAAAATTCACAAGAAAAAACACAAATTTCTTGGTAATTACCGAATTACCCCACTACTTTGCAAATTGATCATTTTAGTCCTAAAATTGTCAAATATAATTTTGGATGATTCTAATCATTTCTAAAATGATTTCCAACATGTCTAACACATCAAAATCAGATTGGAACAAAAACCCCCAAACTTTTGCTAATTGTCGAAACAGCCCCAAATTTTTCAGTTTTTGCAATTTGGTCATTTTATGTTCAAAACATGTCAAGATCAAATCCAATAAACCCAAAAATTAATATCATCATATACACACCATAATACATCACATATATGAAAAGCCAAAAATTTGGAAAGGGTTAAGAAACATAATTTTACAATTTTTTCAAATTGACAAATCTTACCAAATCAATTAAATCCAACATTTTAATTCAAACTTTACCACACCAAACAAGTCTCACCATTATGAAACAACTCAAGAACAATTCTAGGTCATCAATGAGTGGCTTAGAAACTCTAGAATGGCAACATGATTATCAAATAATCAAAAATAAGCCATTGAAACCATTTCAAGCTTACTTTACAAAACAAGCATGCAAGAATCTTTCAAACAAGTTTCCAACCAACAAATTAAAAACTAAAAGAGTAAAGAAGAAACTAAGCAACACATGTTGTAGCCTAGTATCATAGAAATAATTTTATAATTGAAAAAGTTTTAGAAAAACTTACAAAAATCCAAGTTTTTCAAGCTTTTCTTTTGATCTCCAAACTTTTTCTCTCAAAACTCACTTTGTAATATTTGGTGGCTTAACCTAAAATGAATGAAAATGAAAAAAAATAATTATACTCCAATAATTAGCCTTGTCCGAATTTTTGGAATAAAAAATAAATATCTAGATATTTTTTTTTTGGTTTCATTAAAGCTTTAATCAAGTAGCGTATTTGATCATTACAACATTTAATGATTTACAACAAGTCAAATAAAGCATCTAAAGTCATCTCCAAAAATATCATAACTAAAGATATTTATATTTTAATTACATTAATTATTTAACAATTAAATAATTAAATAATTATTTAAATACAAATATTTTAAATATATGTATTATATTTACTTTAAATATCCAAATACATATATATTGTGATATATGTCAAATATCCCAATTTGACATTTTATTAATGTGTATTTAATAAAATCTATCACTAAATACAAATACACAATAATCAGGAAATGACTATTAGGTCCATTCGCATGTATTTTTCGTTTAACCTTTAAACGACTTATAAGTAATCAGTATTATTCATAAAAGTTTCCCTAGTGCTCTACGAGTATATTTCACTAGTGAGACTCTATAGATTCAGGCATATCCGTCATGAAATCCTATTTCGTGTCCATAATTTACCCACCCGTAAATTATGACGACCACAGATAAACTCGATGAATCATACAGGTCGAGGTCATGGCATATGTTTAATTCCTCCATCACAGGGTATTCGGATATATCCCAGAGATATAGATGTAAACATCAAATCATTATAGGGACAATCCTGTCGACGTCTCTATTAGCAATCTCTAAAAGAACACTTAGAACTCACTTCTAAAGTGTACCACGGGCCCATGGTTTTTATCTGATTGCTAATCATATATGGACTACCTATGCTCTGTACACATAACTGACGGTTCCTATCTTGACACACACAGGACACCCTCAGGATCTGTCCACACCCAACGAACAGGTGGAGGTCTGATCTGAATATATCGGTGACGTGACTTCCATCTAAGTGTGGAAGATGTCTTATGTGCCCACAGTGATATCTCAAGTCAAAGAATCATAAATGCTACTCAACCCGAGAAGATTCTTATTGACGTTGGTGTACCATCAATTAAGAATCTTAGGTGAGTCGTTCAGTGTTTATCCGCTATAATACCTACACGTCTATACGAGTCTCCAAGACTCATGGTTCATTGAGAAACCATTGGAATCATATATTCCAGTATACGACATGTACCAGTCTCAACGGGTTTACTTTACTAACCAAGTAGTGTAAACCTTGACCAGAAACTGTCCAAGAATGACAATGTCATGATACAACTCAATGTCAGTTGTGACGCTTTTGCAACTGTATCATGACTAATCATCCTAAGGTCTATTACGTCTTTACCATATAAGAAAATATATTATATTATAGAAACTGCTCATTTTATTCATAATAAAATGTTTACAATAGTATTTACAGGAAATACAACCGGGAATTGGCGCTCTGAACACCAACCCTAACAAAATCTCTCACTTGCTCTAGTGCCAATATCGATTGTATCTAATACCCATCGACTCTACATGTTAATCAAATAACTTCGGAGGTATGTCCTTCATAAGCGGGTCTGCTACATTATCTTCACTTGGTACCTTGCACATGACAATATCCCCTCGCGACACAATCTCTCGAATGATGTGGTACTTGCGTTCCACATGATTCGACTTCTGATGCGCCTTTAGTTCCTTTGCTTGCGCAATGGCTCCAGTATTATCACAGTATAACGGAATCGCATTCTCGATACTTGAGACAACTCTCAATTCTGTGATAAAGTTCCTAATCCATACAACTTCCTTTGCAGCTTCAGAAGTTGCAATGTATTCTGCCTCTATGGTGGAATCTACTATTGACCCCTGTTTGGAACTCTTCCAGCAAACTGCACCTCCGTTAAGGGTAAAGTCGAATCCAAATGTAGACTTTCTATCATCGAGATCCGATTGGAATTCAGAATCCGTATACCCATTAACTTGCAGTTCACTTTCTCCATAAATTATCAACTTATCTTTAGTACATTTAAGATACTTGAGGATATGTTTAATAGCCATCCGATGGTCATTTCTTGTATTGGACTAATATCTACTGGTTACACTAAAAGTGAAACTAATATCAGGCCTAGTACATAACATGACATACATTATGCTACTACCAAAACACGAAGCATAAGGTTGGTTAGACATTCTAACCTTCTCATCTTCTGTTTGTGGACTCATCTTTTTTGAAAGATGAATCCCATGTCTGAATGGTATATTTGTTGTCTTACAGTTACCAAAATTGTACCATTCCAAGATCTTATATATGTACGTTGATTGAGATAACCCAATCAACTTCCTCTCTCTATCTCTATAGAGTTTTATGCCTAAAACACATGAAGCTTCTCCCAGGTCCTTCATGGAGAAATTCTTACAGAGGTAAGCTTTGACGTCTTGCATCATCCCTATATCATTCCCAATGATTAGGATGTCGTCCACATAGAGGACTAAAAATACCACCATGCTCCCACTGTCCTTCTGATACACACATGATTCTTCTGAATTCTTGAGAAAACCAGATAATCTAATAATCTCATCGAATCGAAGATTCTATCTTCGTGAAGCTTGTTTAAGTCCATAAATGGACTTCTTAAGCTTACATACCATACCCGAGTTCTCGCTGGACGGAAAACCTTCCGGCTGTTCCATATAGATTTCTTCATCAAGAAATCTATTTAGAAAAGCTATTTTGACATCCATTTGCCAAATCTCGTAGTCATGATACACAGCTATAGAAAGCAAAATCCTAATAGACTTAAGCATTGCTACTGGCAAAAAAGTTTCATCGTAGTTGACGCCAGGTCGCTGTGTGTAATCTTTTGCTACCAGTCGGGCCTTATAGGTTTCAACCTTTCCATCAGGCTCGCGCTTCCTCTTCTTATAAACCCATTTACAACCGAGAGGAATAATTCCTTCGGGAAGCGGAACCAAGTCCCAAACTTGATTCTCATGTATTGAGTCTAACTCGGATTTCATGGCATTTTGCCATTTCACAGAGTCGATGTCCAACATCGATTCTCTATAGGTAAAAGAATCAGTCTCTTCAACTAAGAGAACATCGAGACTCTTTTCTCTTATCAAATACAAGCGTTCAGGAGGTCTAGATACCCTTTGTGACCTACATAGTGTGTGTGTTGAAGGTTTTTCATCTACTTGAACTTCAGGTTCCTCCGTTGGTTTGTTGTTTTTAGGTTAGACTTCATCAAGCTCAACCTGTCTATGATTACCACCTTCTGACAAAAATTATACTTCTAGAAATTTTGCGAAGCAAGCTACGAACACATTTCGATGTTCGGTATTATAGAACAGATATCCCTTCGTATTTGAAGGATATCCAACAAACCTAAACTTTTACCCTCGAGGTGAACGCTTATCTTGCTGAGCCATCGTGACATAGGCAGGACAACCCCAAACCTTAATATAATTAAGATTTGGTCTTCTACCGGTCCATATCTCATATGGAGTAGTAGGAACAGCTTTTGAAGGAATCTTATTCAAAAGATGTGCAGCTGTTAATGTTGGACAATTATGACCCATAGCATCACTATTTGTACAGATCATGGTGTTGTTGTACAAATTAACTTTGTGACAAAGGAGATTGCACTCTTATCATTTGTGATTAGATCACCTAGATGTATAAATGATGAGAGGTCGTTGTGATTTGTTCCTGGATGGAGAATGATATGAGACAGTATCAGTCCACGTAGGATAAATCATTAAATATCCCTAGTCAGAGTATTATCGAGATTGGACATCGATAATGCGTAAAAGACTAGTATTACACTTGTGCGCGTTGTGAGGGCACAAGGGCATAGTTCTCATATATTTGGGTATAGGATACTCAAGCAAGTGTAATAGGAGGTTGTGTTTTACCGATGGTACGGGAAACAGCTTCGCTCTGGATAGACCCCATCGGAATTCCATTGGTAGTATGACTATGTGTCTATGGAAGTCTGAAATCAGGGTAGGTGTATTTGGTCTTAACCTGAGACTTGCACCGCTAATACTTGCGACAATCAATATACTTTGGTTGCGGTCGTCCAGGACTTTAACAGGTTCTGTGTACGCCAATGCTGGGTATATTGAGAATTGTAGTGTATTGGGTGTGATGTCAAGATGGAAGTATCACTCCAGTCATAGTGGAGATGATGGTCACATAGGATACGGAACTCGTTCTCTTATATGCTCGAGATATCGGGATATTATGACTAGGTCATGTTTATCCGATTATAGAAACTAGTTACCAGACATCCGACATGTGCTTCGTACGGGGCAGACATAATTCCAGCCCCAGGCCTAGCACGTGATCATCTGGTACTGGATCGAAATACGCAATACCACGTATACTACGCCTGATATAGATCGCTTATTCCTGTAAGCATGTTTCTGGAGAATTGGGTAGGCATGGCGCTTTGCTAGAAGCCAACCTCGTCTTGTAAATCGGTATAAACGTAGTACGAGGTACTTACGTGTTCAGATAGTCCGACGACCGAATTTACTACCAACATATCCGGGGATCTCATGGGTCGCTTCCCGAAGATTCACCGATGACGTATGACTAGCATTTTAATTAATCTGGGATTAATTAGATGAGAGAGAAAATTAATATGGGATTAATTGCGGAGATATTTTATCTGGGATAAAATATCATTTAAAGAGAGATAACGATTAATTTGGAATTAATCGATAAATTAATATATTCGATATATTAAACGAAATTGGATTTCGACGCGGAATTGAAATTAGATTTTAATTCGGGCGAACGAGTTAATTTAGAATTAATTCGTTAGCGACGTGAATAATGATTTCGCTAGGCATAATCATTTAATTGCGTCGCAACGGAAAATTCGTTAATTTGGAATTAGCAAACTCGAGCCCGGGATTGTTTGCGAGCGCATTCGTATTTCGAATTCGAGTGCGGCACGCAAGTGAAATCAAGCGTCAAATCATTAGTCACATCAAGCGTCAAATCAAATGTCACTTTGAGTGATGTGACAAGTTGTCACTTGATTGAGTGATGTGAGTTGATGTGAATAGTGATGGAGGTGGTTGGAAAGTTAAATGGATTGTACCTTTGACTTTTGTAAATTGAAAAATGGTAAATGATTAATTATTTTTGGAAAATATAAAACCTATTACACATTTTTTATTCTCTCTCACCACCCAATCGGTCTCTCTCTCTCTTTTCTCTTGGGAGCCAAAAATGCTCCTCTCTCTCTCGGCCTTGGAGGCTTTCTTTCTCTCTTCACTGGTTTGGTTGAAACCGTGAGCTAGGAGGAAGGAAATTAATGATTTTGTTGCAAGATCTTGGTGCTAGCACACATGTTGAGTTATCCTAAGGTGATAGGGAAGCAATTTCGTGAGCAAGGAATGACCAAACAAAGCTTGGAGCTTTATGGATCAAGCCAAAACCGAAAATGGAGGACAACCACAAAGTGGACTGCCGTGAGCTTCTACACCATGGAAGAGAAAAATTTTTTCTTCGTAGCATCCAATCTAATCGATGTGAGTATGATTCCGCCATTCTCCTTTGTGTATTCACTTGGTTGATTGCTTGATAATGATCTTGGGAACCTTAGAGGAAACCAACAATGGTATCTTGAGCTTAGGTTGAGCATGAAAATATTTTAGGGTTAAAATTGGGTAAAACGAATTTGGGCATGATTTAATGAAATTGGATGAATTAGTATGCTTAAATGTGTTTTAATTGATGATTGATTGGATCAATTTGATGAACATTTTTCCTCAATTTTTGATGTGTGGTCGAAACTCATGAACCCTACAAGTCTTGGATTTTTGATTTTTGATCATTGGATGTGTTGGAAATCATTTAGGGATGTTGATTTAATGTTAAATTGGATTCAATTGGATTGGATTTAAATTTGGACACAAAATCCCCTTTGGCCGAGACTTTAAAGCATGTATTTGGGTTTGATTTTTGATGAAATGTGTTGGACATGTTTTGTTGTTGATGAGCATGATTAATTGAACAAATTTGGTGTTTTGGAAATATTGATTTGGGTAATTAATAATGTTATACACTTTAGGTAATTTAATTGAGAAATTTGGAATTTTTGGAATTAAATTATTTGGGCTTAAATTGGATTTGGGCTTGTAATGTTGTTAATGGGCTTATTGGGCTTTGTTGTACAAATTTGGGTTTAGACAAAATTGGTTGAATCCAATTGGGCCCAAAACCGCTTCCATAAAGCTCAAATGCGACTTAATGGACCTTTAAAGTTTAATTGGGTCTAATGGGCCAAAATTGATTTCTGGGCTTATGGGGTAACTCCCGGATTGGATTTTGGTTATTTGTTTTGACCCGAGTTGACCAAAAGTCCACGCCTTAAGAAATTAATTAAAAGCCCATTAGACTTTAATTAAATTAATATTGAATATTAATCGGGCTTTGAGACCCGTAACGATTAAATTTGGAATTTAAGTCGTAAAGGTTCATTAATAAAGTGTAGTATTTAATTTGGAATTAAATAAGCGAATTAGTATTAAATACAAATTGAATTGGATTTAATTATGTAGTTTAATTTAATTCAAGAATTCGTACTTTAAGTACTTATTCGCAAAACGAGTTTGACTCGAGCAAAATCAAATCGTTGTTTGAACATTGGATGGTCATTAATTATCAGATTAATTAATTGGATTAGATTGATTAATAACATGCTTGTGTGAATACATGATTGTGATGCATGAATAATGTATATCGGATGGATATTAGATGGGTGGGGCAATTTTAGAAATTGTTGTAATAAATTTGATTTATTAATTGGACCTGCGTGTCCAGTCGTATCACCTCCTTATTCTTTGTATTCTCTTCTCACCTATTCCTTTCAATGTAAATGAGGTTTCTTAGAAGTGTAGTGTAACGGGTAGAAGTAATACATGTGCTAGCGGGAGAGAGAAATGGAGAGATTTGATCTAGGATCAATGTGTAAAGTATCCATCCGCATATCATTATATTTATTTATACGCGCTTTATTATGTGTTTAGAATGCATGTTTAAGGGTGTATGATGATGAGACCTTAACAAAGATAATAAATTGGTTGTCAATTTGCAAGCGAAAAACCCTCAAACAATATTAAGCGTTTTTTCCTTCCATTGAGTGATTCTCACTCAAGATCCGAGACTGGCATTGGCTTGTTGGCCAAAGTCAAGGCCTTTGTCCGTCGAGGATGTGTTTGAATCACGAAGGCTTTGTTACATATTGGTGTCTTGTCCAAGTTGTGGTTTGTTGGCCAAATTCAAGACCACTTCTTGTCCATCGACATTGATTACGAAACTTTCCATGGTCAATGGGTCGCGCTTAACTGGGATCACTAAGTTTGTTGTGCCGAAGCCAAGGCTTAGTTGATTCAGAGGAAAAAGGTTAGGTAATACATTGTATGTATTGGCATATATAAGATATATGTTTCGGACTTGGATGTCCCCCTACCAGATCTAGGAATTGGATTGGATCCAATCGATCTTAGAGATCTACCTAGTTAATTATCATACAATTTGTTGGCCAAAGTCAAGATTGTGTGATATTTAGCGGGATCCTAGCCCACTAGGAAACGCGGTTTCCCGAGTACTCGACAGAGGGTTAGAGGCTCGCCGAAAAATAGTGGGAGGTAAGAATTGAATTTGCAATATTCGTTTAGTAACTTGTCATACACGCTCATTTCAAATATTTCGTCGATATAAATTAATATATTAGTTGGACTAATTTTTAATTGTTGTTTTAATTAAAGCAATTGGACTGTATTATAGTTGATTATATAATTGGATTATAGTAATCAATATATTTTAATTAATTAATTTTAATTTACAGTTGATTTTATAATTGGATTATAGTAATCAATGTAATTGAGGTTAATTAATTTAAATTATATTTGATTATATAGTTGGACTATAATAATCATTATAATAAATGGTACCACAAATCGTTGATTAAATAGTTGGACTATTAGAATCAAGATAAATGAAAGATTAGTGTTTAAAATATAATCCTAGGTGAAAATGTATTTAAACGACTATAATTTTCAAATTGAGAATAAAGTTTCAGGATGGTCCTGGAAACTAATAAGTTACTTTATTTGATAAAATAACATATTAGGCCTAAGCCTGGATTTAAGCAAATAAGTGGAACATGATATTTGAAATATTCATGTAATGATAACTTTAGTGCTTAATCCATTATACTTGTCATATAGACTCCTTAATTTCTTTATCAGAACTAAGGATTAGATTCTTAAAGTATGATATTGAAATTGAAGGATCTTCATAAATTTATACTTAGATTTTAGAAGTAAATATTGCAATAATAAACTCTTTGAGAGTTAATGACTATTCTCAAGGAGACAAAGTCAAAGTTTGCAATAAGGCAAGTAGCGCAAGGCGCACCTTACTTCGATATTCCAGAATGCCAAGGCTTGGCCAAAGGCTTCTGGAGTGTGGAAAAGGGCAAAGGCAAAATCATTATAATCTTCTAGGAAGATAAAAGGACATATCCCAAGAAGGAATTGAAGACGAGCAAGGCTCTGACTTCAAATATGTTTGTCATAAATATGTTCACTACTAGTATTAAAATTAGATTTTAGATACTTAGTGTGATACACAAAATATGTACTGATGTTCAGAATCTGCTATGAACAGGATACTGACTTCTATTGAGATTAATCTGCGAATTGAAAACGGGACGAAAGTCGTTGTTTTAACCGTAGATACCTAAGTTTAGGAACTACCCTTTGGGTATGTACGTAAATTAGGAAACTATTATAATGTAACTAGTTTGACTAGAAACATTATATCTATATCAGTGTATAATATGTTACGGATATACCTTTATATTCTAGAACACTAAAGTGTTTTATTATATAAAGATGATATTGAGATAAACACATTAGATGTGAACAACAGAATTTATATTTAGAATATAAATAAATCTCACACGTATAACATGACAAACAAATAGCTCAAACTGATTTGATCAGGTTGAAACTTGAATGTGGCATTGTTCTCTAGGACACAATTAAACAAGACTCGTATATCCACACTTTCGAAGAGTGGGTACTATGACTAATTTGATTTTATTCAAATAAAGTCTACGAATCTAGTTTATTGGGCAAAGTGCATAAAACACCTTTACTTGGTAAAAGTGCAAATGCCATCGATCTGCTAGCCCTCGTTCATAGTGACGTAATGTCTAGCTAGGCTAGAAGTGGATATGAATATTTCGTGACCTTTACGGATGTGGCATCGCGTTATGGTTATGTGTTTCTTTTGAAGAACACAAATCAGAAACTCTTAAAGTTTCGACACGAAATAGACAAACAGATCGGCTAAAGTATTAAACCGTCGCGGTAAGACCGTAATGGAAAATACTTAAGCAATAAGTTTCTCAAATACTTGAAAGAGTATAGTATTCTTTCAATGAGGACTCCTCCCGGAACACGTCAGTTTGACGGTGTGTCCGAATAGAGTAACCAAATTTTGTTGGACATGATAAGGTTAATCATGAGTCACTCTAAGCTACCATTTCCTTCAACGGATAAACATTAACAGTGCAGAAATTATTTTGAATAAGGTTTCATAAAAATCTGTTTGACAGATATCATATTAGATATGAATAGGAAAGAAACTAGGTTTCACATTCCTGATAATTTGGGAATGCTAGGCACCTGTTTGGATGATACCAAACTAAAACCCAAATTGGATAAGTGCCAAATGTAGGTTATCATAGGGATACCAAAGTATTGTACTTATACAACTCACTTGAGAACAATTAGATTGTTGCTCACCATGCGGTTTTCCTAAGAGGAATACCGATATGCAGTGGTAAGTGGGAGGATAGTAAAACTCGATGAAAATCGGAGTAATACTGTTCAAGGCACCGAATCCTAATGGAACACAAATAGTTCATCAAGGATGAAACTATTACCATTAATCTTCGTATACACAAGAACCGCGTAGTCAGAGAGAGTCAGAAAACAACCTGGGGTATGGGTTTCTCATCTCACCTCATAAAGATGTCAATCTTTTAAGGTATACCAACTGACTACGTATGAGGAAGTGATACATGGTATCGACTCCCTAGTTATGGCAAAGTGCCATATAATCTGAAATGGATTCCATGTATATCAACAAGCTTAGATACTAGTTGATGTACCATAAAGCATTGTGCCTATTGGTACTTTATAAGTCTTCAAGGAAGACGTACATGGATGGCAACATACCAACGTACTAAGCTAGGCTTGTAGCGGAAAGATATCGTTATCAACATTGTGTTGGTTACGATTCAACCTTTTAACTGTTGCCACGGTAAATCCATTTGGATAATGCTTGGTGATGCTACATGTTTCATTTATGAAATATGTCAGCTTAACAGGAAAATCACTTTCCTGAAAAGGAAACCTTTTGGAGGATGTTTCCAACATTCTGTTGATTTTGTCGTACCTAAACTAGCAAACAAGGTTTGCGGGTTATTCGATCCATGTTTGGATTAAAGCAAGCATAGGTTCTTGGAATTATCATTTTGATGTAATCATAATGGTGTATGATTTAATTCAAAATGAAATGATTCTTGTGTATATAAGAGGGTTAGTGGGAGCGCACTGACAGTGGCTGTCCTATAAATAATGAAAATATGTCATTTCTTGGAAATGATATTCCCATAATAACTATCAGTGAAAGCTTGGCTTTCATGAAAAACTCTCTGAGAAACCATACATTGAAAAATATACGCGACCTGATGTCTCATACGCTTTGAGCATATGGATTCACAAACAGGCCAATCCGAGTGATAGTCACTGGATTGAAGTTAAGAACATACTTAGTGTCTTAGAGAACTAAGGATACTGTCTTAATCTATGGAGATGGAGAACTTGAAGTGACTGGGATCACTACTGCAAGTTTCCTAAACCGATATAACAACTATAAGTCGCAAACGGTACTACAAAGTTTGAATAACGGAACAGTGAGCTGGAAATCTTCCAAGCAAGATACTGTTACCGTATAAACAACAAATGCGGGTTATTGCTGCAGCTGAGGCGGCAATAGAAGCCATTTGGGTCGATAACAAATCTAATTAGATTAGATATAATTATGTTAGCAGCTGAGCTAGGCGTCAGTACAGGCTAAAGAATTAATGGTCCCATCAACGATCCAGATACATACTTTGACTATTCATCTGATTCGTTCGAATCATACATCGTGGCGATGTGATGATCATATAAATCGCATTAGACGATAATCATGGAAATCCGCTGACGAAAGACTTTACTCAGCAGTTTGAGCCAACCGTACATAGTTCGGGTGTAAGATACTCGAGTGACTGGCTATAGGCCAAGTGGGAGATTGTTGGACAATTATGACCCATAGCGTCACTATTTGTACAGATCATGGTGTTGTTGTACAAATTAACTATGTGATAAATGAGATTGCACTCTTATCATTTGTGATTAGATCACCTAGATGTATAAATGATGAGAGGTCCTTGTGATTTGTTCCTGGACGGAGAATGATATGAGACGGTATCAGTCCACGTAGGATAAATCATTAAATATCCCTAGTCAGAGTATTATCGAGATTGGACATCGATAATGCGTAAAAGACTATTACACTTGTGCGCGTTGTGAAGGCACAACGACATAGTTCTCATATATTTGGGTATAAGATACTCATGCAAGTGTAATATGAGGTTGTGTTTTACCGATGGTATGGGAAACAGCTTCGCTCTGGATAGACCCCCTCAGAATTCCATTGGTAGTATGACTATGTGTCTATGGAAGTCCGAAATCAGGGTAGGTGTATTTGGTCTTAACCTGAGACTTGCACCGCTAATACTTGCGACAATCAATATACTTTGGTTGCGGTCGTCCAGGACTTTAACAGGTTCTGTGTACGCCAATGCTGGGTATATTGAGAATCGTAGTGTATTGGGTGTGATGTTGAGATGGAAGTATCACTCCAGTCATAGTGGAGATGATGGTCACATAGGATACAGAACTCGTTCTCTTATATGCTCGAGCTATCGGGATATTATGACTAGGTAATGTTTATTCGATTATAGAGACTAGTTACCAGACATCCAACATGTGCTTCGTACGGGGCAGACACAATTCATGCCCCAGACCTAGCACGTGATCATCTGGTACTGGATCGAAATACGCAATACCACGTATACTACGCCTGATATAGATCGCTTATTCCTGTAAGCATGTTTCTGGAGAATTGGGTAGGCATGGCGCTTTGCTAGAAGCCAACCTCGTCTTGTAAATCGGTATAAACGTAGTACGAGGTACTTACGTGTTCAGATAGTCCGACGACCGAATTTACTACCAACATATCCGGGGATCTCATGGGTCGCTTCCCGAAGATTCACCGATGACGTATGACTAGCATTTTAATTATCTGGGATTAATTAGATGAGAGAGAAAATTAATATGGGATTAATTGCGGAGATATTTTATCTGGGATAAAATATCATTTAAAGAGAGATAACGATTAATTTGGAATTAATCGATAAATTAATATATTCGATATATTAAACGAAATTGGATTTCGACGCGGAATTGAAATTAGATTTTAATTCGGGCGAACGAGTTAATTTAGAATTAATTCGTTAGCGACGTGAATAATGATTTCGCTAGGCATAATCATTTAATTGCGTCGCAACGGAAAATTCGTTAATTTGGAATTAGCGAACCCGAGCCCGGGATTATTTGCGAGCGCATTCGTATTTCGAATTCGAGTGCGGCACGCAAGTCAAATCAAGCGTCAAATCATTAGTCACATCAAGTGTCAAATCAAATGTCACTTTGAGTGATGTGATAAGTTGTCACTTGATTGAGTGATGTGAGTTGATGTGAATAGTGATGGAGGTGGTTGGAAAGTTAAATGGATTGTACCTTTGACTTTTGTAAATTGAAAAATGGTAAATGGTTAATTATTTTTGGAAAATATAAAACCTATTACACATTTTTCATTCTCTCTCACCACCCAATCGGTCTCTCTCTCTCTTTTCTCTTTGGAGCCAAAAATGCTCCTCTCTCTCTCCTCTCTGGAGGCTTTCTTTCTCTCTTCACTGGTTTGGTTGAAACCGTGAGCTAGGAGGAAGGAAATTAATGATTTTGTTGCAAGATCTTGGTGCTAGCACACATGTTGAGTTATCCTAAGGTGATAGGGAAGAATTTCGTGAGCAAGGAATGACCAAACAAAGCTTGGAGCTTCATGGATCAAGCCAAAACCGAAAATGGAGGACAACCACAAAGTGGACTGCCGTGAGCTTCTACACCAAAGAGAAAATTTTGTTCTTCGTAGCATCCAATCCAATCGATGTGAGTATGATTCCACCATTCTCCTTTGTGTATTCACTTGTTTGATTGCTTGATAATGATCTTGGGAACCTTAGAGTTAAAAGAGAGTAGCCTCATAAGTAATAGGGCAAATCTGTAAAACTCAATATGGATCAGACCATATCCAATAAAGTTTGATTTCTCCTCTTAGACACTCCATTGTGCTGTGGAGTACCTGGAGGAGTATATTGAACGAGAATCTCATTCTCCTTCATATAATCCATGAACTCACTGCTTATATATTTGCCGCCTCGATCAGATCAAAGGCATTTAATATATTGACCAGTCTGATTTTCTACTTCATTTTGGAACTCTTTGAATTTTTCAAAGGTTTCTGATTTATGTCGGATCAGATAGACATAACCGTACCATGACAGATTATCGGTAAAGGTAACGAAGTACAAATAACCACTGTGAGTAGTCTAACTTAGTGGACCACATACATCAGAATGTACGAGTTCCAGTAAGTTAGTGGCGTAGTGTCCAACACCAGAAAATGGGGCTTTGGTCATCTTAACCTGAATACACGATTCACAAGTTTGATAGGGTTCAATGGTAAGATCTGGTATCAAACCATTCATAACCAATTGGGTAAGGCGTTTAACGCCTATATGACCTAGCCTCATGTGCCATAGTTCAGTATTATTAACAATAGGTAAATTATGTTTATTAATCCTAGTATTCATGATATCTTTAGAAGTATGCAATGTGTAATGACCATGCTCATTTGGACAACAAATGATCTGAATATTACGTTTATTATATAAATACAAAGAATAGTTCTTAATATTAACATGATAACCTTTTGTATCTAATACAAAAAGAGATATAATATTTGCTACACATCCTGGTACAACGTAGCAATCATACAACAAAAGGCTCACATTCGACAAAGGGATCTCGCATACTCCCACTGCAACTGCATCCAAAGAGTCTCCACTCCTAAAGCACAACTGCATCTCTCCAGGCTTCAGTTTCTTACTTTCCTTCAACACCTGCAACGAATTGCAAATGTGAACAGGACAAGCAGAATCCAAAATCTAGCTGGATGTAACAGCTTCACAAGCCAGTGAGATATAAATAACTGGAAAAAAAATGTACATGATGTAGATGCCATTTCTTATCTGGGTAATGTAGTCAGGACAGTTCCTTTTCCAGTGCCTGACTTTGCTGCAGTGATGGCATTTGTCTTCAGAAGCCCTCTTGGGCTTTGCTATCTTTCCTTGCGGTGGAGGACTGAAACCCTTCTTCTTATTCGCTTTCATATTTTTTCCCTTTGGCCAGGCCTGGGAAGAAGCAGAGAGTGAAGTAGGTTTCGGAGGGCGAGTCGGTACTCCATTCCTTAGTTCCTCTTCCACCGTGATCAGCATCCTATGCAGTTCATGGTAGGAACAGATAATCCCATTCATGTTGAAATGCATCACGAATTGGCGATATGAAGCTGGGAGCGAACCAAGAATGACACTCCTACCGAGAATGTCATTCAGATGGAGATTATGTTGCCTCAGTTATTCGATAAAATCGATCAAGTGAAGAACATGCGAGCTCACAGCTTGCCCTTCGTCCAGTCGCACATGGAATAGTTCCATCGCAACTTTATGAACAATAATTTGTTCTTGGTTCATAAATGATTCTCTTAATCGCATCATCATATTGCCACAGTATTGTTTATTGAGTCTTGGTGCCAGTGAACTTAAGATGTATGATTTAACTTTTAAATCATCATCTTTCCAAGCTTGGAAAACTTGGTGTTCCTCCGGTGTTGCGTCCTCAGACACAGTAAGGGGCAGCGGACCCTCGAGTACATATCCCAACTTTTCGGAATCAAGGACAATCCTTAAATCCAAATCTCAATCGGCGAAGTTCTCAGCGCCTTTAAGTTTGTTCGTATCCAACATACGCGCAAATGGATTAGTATATTGTGCCGCCATCACAAATCTATCATATAGATTACAAAACACGGTTAGCAGAAATTAAGCAGTTTCATATTAATATCGAAAGCATTAACTAGATCATGGATTTTTAATCTAAAAATGCTCCTCCCACTAAATCATGCAATACTGTAATTCTCAAAAAGAATACAAAGATTTAATAATTAAATTAAATACAAATAGTGAAAGGTGGATCCCATTAATATATTTCACCTCACAGCTTTGGCACGTTCTCGCCTACATATATTCATCAGGTAGACAACTTCTTGTCAATCACTTAATAGTGGCTCCTGGGTTCTGGTCCTGGTTGTTCTCGTTGTGACAACTTTGGCACGTTCACAAGGAGGCGTGCCAAGGTTTTTCAGATAACTGTGTCATTTTGGCACGTTCAACACGCAGGCGTAGCGCCGTAAACTCGCACTTGCTCTGGCACGCTCCGCTTTCGCTTGAATTTATCTAGTATCAGATATACATCCGGCATAAATAAATTTCTATCGCCTACACCCTCACAGCTTTGGTACGTTCTCGGATGTAGTCATAGAAAAGATATTCATAAATCGTATTGACAAGGCGAACCATTTAACATGCATCAAATACATAATTAACATAAACCTTATTAATTAGAGATTTTTCGCAAAAGATATTTTTACTTTATTTAATCAAATTAAATAAACACATACATGCATAAAGTAAAGATTAAATTAAACATTGAATTTAAAAGGCATAATCATATCATGGTGTCCAGAATCAGACTCGCTCTGATACCATTTTATAGGGGTTTTATGGCGAAAATTCGGTAACACAGCGGAAACGCAGAAAATCAAATTTTCCGATTTCAAAATTTTTCTTGGATCAATTAAATAAACTTATTTATTTAATTACCCAATTATCAAATTCTGAAGAATTACACAAGAAACCAAATTTCTTGATAATTACCGAATTACCCAAATACTTTGCAAATTGATCATTTTAGTCCTAAAATTGTCAAATATAAATTTGGATGATTCTAAATCATTTCTAAAATGATTTCAAACATTCCAACACATCAAAATCAGATTGCAACAAAAACCCCAAATTTTTGCTAATTGTCGAAACAGCCCCAAATTTTTCAGTTTTTGTAATTTGGACCTTTTATGTTCAAAACATGTCAAGATCAAATCCAATCAACCCAAACATTAATATGCATCATATACACAGCATAATACAACACATATATGAAAAGCCCAAAAATTTGAAAGGGTTAAGAACCCTAATTTTACAATTTATTCAAATTGACAAATCTGACCAAATCAATTAAATCCAACACTTTAATTCAAACATTACCACACCAAACAAGTCTCACGATCATGAAACAACTCAAGAAAAATTCTAGTCAATGAGTGGCTTAGCAACTCTAGAATGGCAATATGATTATCAAATAATCAAAAGTAAGCCATTGAAACCATTTCAAGCTTACTTTACAAAACAAGCATGCAAGAATCTGTCAAACAAGTTTCCAACCAACAAATTACAAACTAAAAGAGTAGAGAAGAAACTAAGCAACACATGTTGTAGCCTAGTATCATAGAAATAATTTTCTATTGAAAAAGTTTAAGAAAAAATTACAAAAATCCAAGTTTTTCAAGCCTTTCTTTTGATCTCCAAACTTTTTCTCTCTCAAAAATCACTTTGTAATATTTGGTGGCTTCACCTAAAATGAATGAAAATGAAACGAAACAATTATACTCCAATAATTAGCCTTGGCCGAATTTTTGGAATAAAAAATAAATATCTAGATATTTTTTTTGGTTTCATTAAAGCTTTGAATCAAGTTGTGTATTTGATCATTACAACATTTAATGATTTACAACAAGTCAAATAAAGCATCTAAAGTCATCTCCAAAAATATCATAGCTAAAGATATTTATATTTTTAATTACTTTAATTCTTTAACAATTAAATAATTAAATAATTATTTAAATATAAATATTTTAAATATATGTATTATATTCACTTTAAATATCCAAATACATATATATTTATGATATATGTCAAATATCACAATTTGACATTTTATTAATGTGTATTTAATAAAATCTATCATTAAATACAAATACACAATAATCAGGAAATGACTATTAGGTCCATTCGCATGTATTTTTCGTTTAACCTTTAAACGACTTATAAATAATCAGTATATTCATAAAAGTTGTCCTAGTGCTCTACGAGTATATTTCACTAGTGAGACTCTCTAGATTCAGGCATATCCGTCACGAAATCGAATTTTGTGTCCATAATTTACCCACCCGTAAATTATGACGGCCACAGATAAACTCGCTGAATCATACAGGTCGAGGTCATGACATATGTTTAATTCTTCCTTCACAGGTATCCGGATATATCCCAGAGATATAGATATAAACGTCAAATCTCTATAGGGACAATCCCATCTACGTCTCTATTAGAAATCTCTAAAAGAACACTTAGAACTCACTTATAAAGTGTACCCCGGGCCCAAGGTTTTTATCTGATTGTTAATCATATATGGACTACCTATGCTCTGTACACAGAACTGACGGATCCTATCTCGACACACATAGGACACCTTGAGGATCTGTCCACACCCAATGAATAGGCGGAGGTCTGATCTGAATAGATCAGTGACGTGACTGACATCTAAGTGTGGAAGATGTCTCATGTGCCCGCAGTGGTATCTCAAGTCAAAGAATCACAAATGCTACTCAACCCGAGAAAATTCTTATTGACGTTGGTGTACCATCTATTAAGAATCTTCGGTGAGTCATTCAGTGTTTATCCGATATAAACACTTACACGTCTATACGAGTGTCCAAGACTCGTGGTTCATTGAGAAACCATTGAAATCATATATTCCAGTATACGACATGTACCGGTCTCAACGGGTTTACTTTACTGAGCAAGTAGTGTAAACCTTGACCAGGAACTGTCTGAGAATGACAACGTCATGATACAACTCAATGTCAGTTGCGACGTTTTTGCAACTGTATCATGACTTATCATCCTAAGGTCTATTACGTCTTTACCATATAAGAAGATATATTATATTATAGAAACTGTTCATTTTATTCATAATAAATCGTTTACAATAGTATTTACAAGGAAATACAACCGGGAATTGGCGCTCTGAGCACCAACCCCAACATTACTAGATCGTAAACACGTGCATGATACTTATGCCCTGTACACAGGATTGACGGATCCTATCTGATACACATCGGATATCATGAGCATCAGTCCACACCCAACGAACAGACGAAGGTATGACCTAAATAATTCGGTGACATGACTGTCATCAAAGTGTGGAAGGTAACTCATATATCCACCGCAGTATCTCAAGTCTAAGGACCACCATGCTGCTCAACTTGAGAAGATTCCTATTGACGTTGGTATACCATCTATTAGGAAATCTTCGGTGAGTTATGCAGTGTTAATCAAATAATCACCTACATGTCTATACGAGTTTCCGAAGACTCATGGTTCACTGGGATAAATCATCGAACCAAGTCTCGATATACGACATGTGATGGCCTATGCGGATTTTACTAACTGACCCATATCAGTAAATCTTGACCAGAAACTTTATTTTTAGATTATATAACTTATAGTGACGCTTCCTAATGTCAATTACAACTTATGTTGTAATTGTGCACTACGTTATAAATCCTCTGGTCTTTATTTAGTATATACATATCACTAAACCGGATTTAATTTCAATCTAATCAAATTAGATCAAATATATATAAAAGACAAGAGGTGCTACCATAAATATGTAATATTATGGAAAAATGAATTGTTTGTATTCATGAACCTAACATCAATACGATTTGGATTGGCGTTCCGAACACAAATCCTAACAGGAAAAACTGTGATTGTATTTTATTTTATTTATTTTAATTTTAATTTTTTTAATCTCTTTATAATCTTAATTTCCATTTTCTGTAGATTATTGAATGTATCATATAAAATAAATCATTTAATAGAAGCTATCAAAATTTTGCATGTCAAAATTTTGTTGGTTTATGCATTGAAGTCTCTAGCATCGTGGATGGATCATCTGTGTTTCTTAATAGTGTATGAATTTAAATCGGTCTCCGACGTGACTTGGTGGTATAGGGCTCAAGATCTCACCTTGAGGTCCTGATTTCGAATCCATGAAGTGCGTTTCTTGTAAGAGTATGGGATAGTCGGGGTTTTCCCTGTTCCGCTTAAACTCGAAAGAGGTGGTTTGACGGTGAGATTTCCAATGATTCCAGAAAAAAAAAATTGAACTCATAGCAAATCAGTGTGTTGACGACTGATTTTGGTCTCAGGGGCAATAAGGGTTTTTTACTCCCGAGACAATCCTCCTCCAACTGTGAATTTGTTTTGTTTATGGGAAACCAAAAGCGAATTTGGCAAAAGATAGATAAATACACCAATCAACAAAGAGATTTAACGTGGTTTGGCGGATCAGATCCAACCTACATCAACGGGCACAGAACGGACGATGTTTTATTACCGAAATATGTTTCTCTGATCTGTTTTGTGTTTACAAGTTTAATTCTCGCTTGTTCTCTTCTCAACTCTCAACTCTCTCAATCCCTTTTACAAGCACGCTTTCCCCTCCTATTTATAATAACAAAGAAACAGTTTTCATTTTCCTATAAGAATTCCTAGTCGAAACTACATTCACTTCCCATATCCTATTAGGACACTGACTCATTCACTTCCCATATCCTATTAGGACACTGACTTATCAACCTTTCCCCATCAAAGTAGGAAAAATTATCTTCTTATCCGTAAGAATAGGATGTCTTATCTTTTGGAGCATATCCCGCCATATTCCCGGTCTTCATGAGGTCGGTCATGATGGTCTTTTGAACTGAGAACGCTGCTGTCGATCTGATAATGTCCGGTCATCCGATCTTATGTGGTCGGGTTACAGATCATAAGTGCTCAGCCCCTAACTCATGTGGTCGGGTAGATATTAATGATCTCGATCAACAATGGAGTTTACCCTTTTTACCCCTGCTGTATTGCTTAAATATCATAGGACCTGAAAATACCACCAACACAGTGTATGAAAGAAGTTTATTCACTTTGAATTGTATTTATGTAATATAGTAAATTAATAATGAATATAATTACATATATTAATCTTGGAGATTCTACAATCCTCTAAAATCATATTCTCAAGGATTCATTGTTTTAAAAACGAAGATTGCGTTTCTTCTTCTCACCTCATTTTAATTCCAAATTTCTTTTGATCCTTTTTAGAATATTATCAGTCATATTCTTTAGTGTGGGAAGGTCATGATCATGAGATAGTGAAGTGTTAACCTTTTATGCAATATTATGAGTTTAAAATTTGGAAATAATCTTTTTGTGTAAAAAAAAATGCTCAAATTCCCTCTGTATTTGTGTTTATTTCAGTTTTTTTTTTTTTTTTTTCAAAAAAAAAAGAAAAAGAAAAATCTGAAATAACTAAAAAAAGTTAACAGAATTTTCTCAGTCGCCAACGTTCAAATTAACGGGTGTCAGAAACGTATATAAAATTAAAAAAAAAGAAAAAAAAAACAAAAAAAAGAAAAGAAGAGACAGCAGGGGTGGTGACGAGATGAGGGCGCTCTCGAGGACATTTCGCGCTGTAAAGAATCGAAACCATAACCCGTTGAAATTAGCATCATCTTCTTCATCAGCAACATCAATAAGATCACAATCACAAGCAAAACCGAGTCCAAATTCAAAATCTAGATCAAGATCAAGATCAAGATCATGGAGTGTGTATCTTATTATCTCGACCAACTCCCCAATCAAGACCTACGTTGGTACCACCACAAATTTTTCTCGGCGGTAATTTTTCTTTTTTATTGCTCCATTTCAATCTTTTATTCATTTATGATGTTCATCGAAAATTATCATCTGGGTCTAATTTAAAAAGTTCGAATTTTTTGTGGATTCACGTTATAATTTTTGTTTAGAATTTTCATTGTTAAATTCCGATGATTTGTTGAAAGTTTGTGCCGGGTATGATTCAAAAAGTTTGGATTTTTGAATTTGTTATTAAACGTTTTTTTTTTTTTTGAAACTAAAACTGAAATGTATTACTCCAATTTGTTAATAATACAAGAAATATTTGAAGGAAAATTATCTTTTTCCAAATAACAGGTGTATGAGCTTTAATAGCTTCCTTAGCTAAAGCATGGGCAATAATATTACTAGATCTAGAGGTATAACAAATTTTTGACTCTGCACAACTGCTAACCTCTCCTTAATATCTTCAATGATCCAAAAAACTTCCGTCTTGCTGCCCTTCCTGTTAGAAACTCATGTGACGACATTCTGACAGTCCGTCTTAATGCAGAAAGGTTGAAAACTATTCTCCTCTGCTACTTCCATCCCAAACAAAACTGCATCCGCTTCTACTGCTTCCACTCCCCCATTAAATCTGACTTTTTTAATTGCTGCAGCAAGCACATTACCTTCCTTATTTCTTATAACCACCCCAAGTCCAGCTATCTGATTATCGATATCCACTGCTGCATCTGTGTTAATCGTGAAATATTCTGTTGTAGATGTGGCTATCTTCACCTCTTTCGCTTCATTTGCTGCAGCCCTAGTTGGGCATTGTATCCTTCTATATCCTGCCACCACTGCTTCTGCCTTTGCAATTAAGTTGACAGGCTCCACTACTTTCCTCCCAAATATAAACCCATTTCTGGCATTCCAACAAACCCAACAAATTGCTACAGCCAATTCTATGTCCCGCATCCCAAACATCTCGCTCCAATTCGCAATAATACCTAAAGGATCTCTGTTAGCTGTAATTTTCAACTCTGTTATTGCTTCTTTAAACGGTGATAGTTTCCAGACTTTAACTACCTGTTTGCAATCAAACAACGCATGGTAAGCTGTTTCAACTTCACTTCCACAAATCTGGCATCTTGGGTTTTGTAGAGTCTTCCTCTTCCATAGATTCTCCGCCGTTGGTATCCAGTTATTCGCTGCCCTCCAAAAAAATATCTTTAACTTAGCTGGAATATCAAGTCCTCAAACTCTGTTCCAGTATTTTGCCGAGCCTTCTGACGAACAAGGTTGGTCTGGGGTCTTCAGTTTTAGGGCAAGCTGGTATCCACTCTTCACTGAGTACTCTCCCTTTTTATCAAAGTGCCAGACTATTTGATTTTTATGTGGTCTTCGGGGCAGCCTAATCTTCAAAATCTCTTCTGCATCCATCTCTATAAAATGCTGCCTCACCTTCTCTTCATCCCATTGGTTAGAAGAGTTTAAGAGCAATGAGACTGTCGCATCTTGTGGTAGTTCAAAAGTTAATATAGGCTTAAAAGAGGTGGGCCTTGGAATCCAGCTGTCCCGATGAATGCTAATCTTATCTCCGTTTCCGATCCTCCATCGTGCCCCCTGTAACAGCACCTGCCTTCCCCATAGAATACTTCTCCAGACAAATGACGGGTTAGATCCTGATTTTGCTTGAAGGAAATCAGAATTTCTGAAGTACCTTGCTTTCAATACTCTGGCCGTTAACGATTCTGGGTTTTGCAGAACACGCCACCCCTGTTTGGACACCAATGCATGGTTAAAGCTGGTCAAGTCTCTAAATCCCAGGCCCCCCCTAGACTTTGCGTGACATAGCTTTTTTTAGTTCGTCCAATGAATCGTCTTCTTCTCCTTTGATGATCCCCACCAGAACGAGGCAAATGACTTTTGGATATCTTCACAAAGGCCCCGAGGAATCTTAAAAACACTCATTGCATAAGCAGGTACAGCTTGGGCTATGGCTTTAATCAAAACTTCCTTACCTCCACAAGAGAATAATTTACTCTGCCAATTAGAAACTTTATTCATCACCCTGAGTTTAATTTCGTTGATGAAACTACACTTGTTTTTCCCCACCATTGAGGGCAGACCCAGATACTTTTCATGACGAGAAACCACTTGAAGTTGAAATATATCTTTTATTGCATCCTTTTGTTCAGCTCTGACTTTGTTACTAAAAAACATGGAGCTTTTCTCATAGTTAAATACTTGCCCAGAAGCTATAGCATACTTTTCAAAGATGGCTTTTAGATTCCTGCAGTCTGCCACAGATGCTCGAGAGAATATAAGGCTATCATCAGCAAACAGAAGGTGAGAGATTTTAAGATTATTGCCAAACCGTATACCATGTATCATCTTGTTAAGTTCTGCTTGTTGGAGAAGGCTGTTAAATACCTCTGCACATATGATAAATAAGTATGGGGATAGCGGACAGCCTTGTCTCAATCCTCTACTGGAACTAAACAACCTTCGAGCAGTACCATTAATCATCACCGAGTAAGAAACACTGGTTATGCAATTCATTATCAGTTTAATCCATGAAGCAGGAAATCCCATTTTAAACATAGTCCTTTCCAAAAAATCCCATTCTATTCTGTCATATGCTTTACTGATGTCTAGCTTCAATGCCACTAACCCATTTCTAATCCCCTTCGTGTGTCTAATTTTATGAAGGCACTCATACCCTATAATGATGTTATCAGTAATCAGCCTATTAGGGATAAAAGCACTCTGTGTATGGGAGATAATCTGATCCAGTATGTGTTTTAGTCTATTCGCAATAGCCTTGGCAACAATTCTATACACAACATTACAGAGACTTATTGGTCTGAAATCAGTAACTTTCCTAGGCTTGTTTACTTTGGGAATCAGAGCAAATAAGTGTGGTTCAAAGCGGAGATATTACCTCTCTCATTAAGAATGTGTAAACAGGTTTTGGTGACTCCTTGTCCCACAGCTGCCCAGTGTTTCTGGAAAAAAACTGCAGATAATCCATCTGGTCCTGGAGCCTTAGTAGGACACATCTGAGCTAGAGCCTCGGAGATATCTTCTTTAACAAAAGGTTGCTCAAGCTGAGCGTACATTTCTGTTGTCACTCTAGAAGAGACTCCTTGAATAGCTGACTCTATTTGCTGTGTAGTTGGTTCAGTGTTGGAAAATATATTCCGAAAGTATTCACAGAATTTATTTTCCACTTCCTCCTCATCTTCAACCCATTCTCCTTGGTCATTCTCCACTCCCCAAACCTTATTCTTCCTTCTTCTAGTTGTAGCCTTTGCATGAAAAAATCTAGTGTTCTTATCCCCCTCTTTGAGCCAGTCAGTTCTTGCTCTCTGTTTCCAGTAAATCTCTTCTTCAATCAACAAGTTGTCAATCTGTTTCTCTACTTTCTTCATTTGACCACTCTCGTCAACCCCTCTGCTTTTGGCCCTAACAGACTTCAATCTATCAAGCAATTGTTCCAGCTTCTTTTGTCTGCCTCTGAATTCCTTATTACTCCAAATCTTCAGTAGCTTCATTGAATTATTTGCAGCATTAACAAAGCAGTTGATCATATTTCCTTTCTGCCAATCAGCCCTGTAAATCCACTCTCTCTCGACAATGTCTTTGCACTCCTCATATGTACTCCAGACATCCTCATAATGCATCCTTCGCTGAGCTTTCTTATTGCAGTTCAGTTTCTCCTTCCTTGGGATCACATCAACAAGAATTGGATTATGATCTGAACTCCAAGATTCAAGATTAACTGTTGTGCCCTCTTGGAACAGGTTACCCCATTTTTCATTGCACAAAAATCTGTCTAATCTTTCCTCTACAAAATCAGAGCCTATTCTTCTATTGGACCACGTATAAGGATATCCTTGACACCCCAGATCAGTGAGCTCACACTCCCTAATTGATTCCTTAAATTCTGCAATCGACCTCCAATCCCTACACTTACCTCCATTTTTTTCTTTCAAATCCAAAATCTCATTGAAGTCTCCAAAACACAGCCAAGGCAAATCTGTTAACCCTGCTAACCTTCGTAACAAGACCCATGTATGTTTCTTTTGGCTAGAATCCGGGTGCCCATATATTCCTGTGCACCTCCATATCTCCCTTCCACCATTCTGGACAGTGGCATCTATGTGATGTTGGCTGTACGAAGTGACTGTGACATTCAAATCAGTATTCCACATAAGGGCCAAACCTCCCCCCAATCCGTTCCTATCTACAGCAAAGCAATTTTCAAACTTTAATTTAGTACTCACTACCTTCATTTGCTTAGACATCAGCTTTGTCTCACACATAAACAAAATCTGAGGCCTATGCAATTGGAGAAGCTTTTGAGTGGCTCTGAACGTTCGGGAGTTCCCCAATCCCCAAACGTTCCAGCTGAGAATTTTCATGGCTGTCGGCGGGGCTGCATGTCAGCCTCCGCCGTTAATCTTGTCATTTGGGAACTGATAGTCTCTGTTTCTTCTCTTCTCTCTGCAGCCGATCTACATGCATTTTCCTCTGATGAACCAAATTCCTCCCAATTAACCTCCAATTCTCCACCTCGATTGAGCCATTTTGGTTTCTTGGAACTTGGAATGAGCCTCTCTGCTTCATCGCTACCCCTCTTTGTCAAGTTAGATTCCTTTTTCACTTCAGTATTACCACAAAGCTCTCTTGTCTGGCGTTTCCATGTTTTCTTTTTCAATTCTGATATGCCATGCTCAGGCCCATTAAGCATCCCACCCTTAATCTTGGGCCTAACTCGGGCCTTCTGATCTTGGGCTTCCTTGGGGGGATTTAAAACCACAGTCTCTATTTCCACTCTTTCTATACTCCTTCCAACTTTTCCCTCCAATTTTTCCTTACCTATAGCCTTTTCTCTAGGTGAGGTAGCTCGGTCCTCTGCTGCCCCTACCTCCAGTCCAATCTCGCTCCCAGCTATGAAATTTTTAGCACATGGCATTAATTGTTTCTCACCTACCCCCTTCCCATTGTCCTCTATCACTTGCATCGGGTCCTGACCCATATTGGAACGGGTCAATTCTAGAGTTTCATTTGCACTTGGCTCGCCTCTTGCTCCTTGTGAATCCCCCTGTTCTCTTCTATGGCTACTGGAATCATCCTCATTTCTATTCTTTTCCTTGTCCTTTTGTCCGTTATAACTTCTACTTCTATCTTTGAATGAATGTCTCTCTGGGAAGTGAATAGCCCTCATCCACTGACCAAAAGGTAGTTCCTGCTGGGAACCTCCTTTGTAACTGGTACATTCTCTAAATTGATGTCCTAAACGCCCACATCCGAAACAAAAATCTGGAAGTCTCTCGTACTGAATTGGCATGAATACTTCCTCTGCACTATCTACAACCAGAATTAGCATTTTTTTTAGGGGCTTAGTGATATCAATGGAGACCCGAATCCTCACATATTTTCCGTAACACTCCCCATTTATATCCGTCCAGATCTCTTCCACCTTTCCAACTCGGTTCCCCAGTTCTCCAATCGTAGCCTTATTCCTACACATAATGGGTATGTTATGTATCTGTACCCAGAATGACGCATAGGTGAACTCTTGCTTAGTGATGTCTCCAATGCCGGAAGACTCTTTCAAAACGATCAGGGCTTTATCAAAATGCCAGGGTCCCCCTACCAAGATTCTTCTCTTATCTGCTTCAGTCGCAAACTTAAAGAGAAATATATTATCCCCTAAGCTTTCTACCATGACTTCCCTGACCGTCCTCCAGATGTGTTGGAGAGCAACCTTCAGACCCTCTCTATTGACTCCTCTTGTTAATAACACTTTCCCCACTAGACAGCTAGCCATAATCTCAGCTCCATTTTCTTTCATCTCCTTTCCAAAAGATATCATTGCTCCCTCATCCTCCTGTAGGGATATAGCCTTGCACTTTCTTATTAACTCCTCAGTATCCATAGCCACCCACAAGTCCCTGCCCTTCTCTATTTTCAAAGGCCCCGTTCAAATGAACCACTACTGGAGACACCCAGACTCAAACCCAGGCGGTTGAATGGCTGGGCTTTACTAAGAGGTTGAAAATAAACACTCAATAAGAGTGAGATAAACGGAGAGTCAAAAGGACTCTATAGAAACACTACCATTCTAAGTTCCTACCATCGCTGGAAAGAAACTAGAAGGAGACCCTCGCGGAAAAAGTTCGTTTTACTAAACTCATTTGCCACGACCATATTGGTTGCTTTTGTTATTAGACGTTAAATTGGCTAAAAAAGCATGCTAAAATAATTGTGTTCATGTTATTTCATTCTATACAATATGAGGATGTAGATATTGTTATACCTAAATGGGTATGATGCTGTTAGAAATTGGTGAATTTGGATGAGAAAAATGCAGGAATTGTTCAATGAATATTTTTTTAAAAAAAATTTTGTATATCTGGGTCAATTTTAGTGGCTTATGATTTCATTTTCGTTTTTGCTTTTCCATGAATGTGTAAATTGTTTTTTATTCCGTAAAGAAGCTTGCAGGACGTGTTTAATGTTGAATTTGATTCTATTTTGTATTATGTATTTCAAGATGGTATAATTCATTTTATTATTAATCATTGTTGAAATCCATGAGCCTAACTCAATCAAAAGTTAACTTGAGAGTTGAGGGTTGTCTTATGCTTATATTCATTGATCAATATAACTTTTCAGCCTATATATGATATTTTCCTCAACTCACACATATATACACACACATAATTTTTTTATTATGCTGTCTGTTTTATGGAAAACTGGAAGCTCTTATCGGATTTGGCATGGGCGTCCCCTTACCAGACCAGCGAAAAACAAAAACAAAACTTTTAGAAAATAAAATCAAAAAACGGGGGTGACTTAACACTTATCCCAAAGCAACAACACAGATGCCTCAAAACAGCGTTCCGTCTGAGGTCTCCAAAACACAATTCTGAATTTTTCAATTCAGAGTCCCCGCGAATCAGGATTTGGATCAAAGAGCGTTTAGGATGGTAAGAGCACATTCCTCTATACGTCAGGTCACTATGGAGCCTGCATTTCGTTTGAGGGCTCCTCCTTACGACGCTGGAGCAAGTATACGCCACGAGGATGTAATCCTTCCTCGTGCTATGCTTCTCACGGATCCGAATGACCAAATAGGTAGGGATAAAAGAGTGTCTGAAACATTAAGGGCATGTTCCTCCTTATGCTCGGTAACACTGGAGCAAGCAAACGCCACGAGGGCATAATCCCTCCTCGTGCTATGCTTCTCACGGATCCGAATGACTAAATAGGTAGGGATCAAAGAGTGTCCGAACCATTAAGGGCATGTTCCTCCTTATGCTCGGTAACACTGGAGCAAGCAAACGCCACGAGGGCATAATCCCTCCTCGTGCTATGCTTCTCACGGATCCGAATGACCAAATAGGTAGGGATCAAAGAGTGTCCGAAACATTAAGGGCATGTTCCTCTTTATGCTCGGTAACACTGGAGCAAGCAAACGCCACAAAGGCATAATCCTTCCTCGTGCTATGCTTCTCACGGATCCGAATGACCAAATATGTAGGGATCAAAAAGTGTCTGAAACATTAAGGGCATGTTCCTCCTTATGCTCGGTAGCAAACGCCACGAGGGTATAATCCCTCCTCGTGCTATGCTTCTCACGGATCCGAATGACCAAATAGGTAGGGATCAAAGAGTGTCTGAAACATTAAGGGCATGTTCCTCCTTATGCTCGGTAACACAGGAGAAAGCAAACGCCACGAGAGCATAATCCCTCCTCGTGCTATGCTTCTCACGGATCCGAATGACCAAATAGGTATGGATCAAAGAGTGTCCGAAACATTAATGGCATGTTCATCCTTATGCTCGGTAACACTGAAGCAAGCAAACGCCACGAGGGCATAATCCCTCCTCGTGCTATGCTTCTCACGGATCCGAATGACCAAATAGGTCGGGATCAAAGAGTGTCCGAAACATTAAGGGCATGTTCCTCCTTATGCTCGGTAACACTGGAGCAAGCAAACGCTACGAGGGCATAATCCATCCTCGTGCTATGCTTCTCACGGATCCGAATGACCGAATAGGTATGGATCAAAAAGTGTCTGAAACATTAAGGGCATGTTCCTCCTTATGCTCGGAAACACTGGAGCAAGCAAACGCTACGAGGGCATAATCTCTCCTCGTGTTATGCTTCTCATGGATCCGAATGACCGAATAAGTAGGGATCAAAGAGTGTCCGAAACATTAAGGGCATGTTCCTCCTTATGCTCGGTAACACTGGAGCAAGCAAACGCCACGAGGGCATAATCCCTCCTCGTGCTATGCTTCTCACGGATCCGAATGACCGAATAGGTAGGGATCAAAGAGTGTCCGAAACATTAAGGGCATTTTCCTTCTTATGCTCGGTAACACTGGAGCAAGCAAACGCCAGGAGGGCATAATCCCTCCTCGTGCTATGCTTCTCACGGATCCGTTGGTCAGACAAAACTTACGGGAACATTTACCCCGTAGCAGTATTTCCCAAACCGGGCAAGCCGGCCATCTTACCAGGGCAATCCATCCCCGCGATTATCATCTCGAAATATCCCTTATTAATACAAGTCATAGGGTAGTTCTGCTTCAGTTTCGGGGGTTCGACTCTACTACGAAAGGCTTCGCGTGCTCCCTTATGTGCTTCATCCCTTGATGTAGTCTTGATCCTAAAAAATGGAATGAGTTAGGTCGGAACTCTTCTACCCGGGGTTTTTATGGTAGCACCTGTGATTTTTATGTCAAGGGTTTGGTGTCTTTCCTGACCCCAAATCATCCATCCGCGTCGAGTATGTCCCCGGAATACTGAATATGACTTTCAAGTCTAATTTGGAAAAAACGAGTGAAGATTTTCTTAACTGAAAAAAGAAAATTTTATTCATATTTGGGGACCTACTGCCCTTCCTACAACTCTCTGTGGGATATTTTGGGAGAGGGTTTATTTGATCTCCTAACCCCTGTCGGGTTGTTTAGAAAAAGAAATAAAGAAAAACCTATTGGAAGTACTTCCTCAACATCTCGGTGTTCCAAGGCTTTTTTAGCCGTGCGCCGTCCAACTTTTCCAAAGTATAGGCACCCAGCCTTACTACTTCCACAATTCTATAGGGCCCTTCCCACTTGGCACCTAGCGAACCTTCCTCCGGCCTTCGAGTGTTCAAGGTGACCCTTCGTAATACCAAGTCTCCTGGAAGAAAAACACGGGTCCGAACTTTTTTGTTGTAGAAACGGGCCATCCTTTGTTGATAGACTCCTGTCTTCATAGCCGACTTCTCCCTCTTTTCTTCGATCAGGTCGAGATGACTTTTGATGAGTTTTTCATTCTGTCCGTCCTTATAATGCTGGACCCGGTGAGTAGTCATTTTGATCTCTGCTGGAATAACCGCCTCGCATCCGTATGATAATGAAAACGGAGTTTCCCCTGTGGAATCCTTACAGGTCGTCCGGTGTGCCCACAACACCTCCGGTAACTCCTCGACCCATAAGCTCATGCAGGCTCCGAGCCGAGCTTTAAGATTAGATTTGATGGTTTTGTTTGTCGCCTCTACCTGCCCGTTAGACTTGGGATGGGCAGGTGAGGCGAATCTTAAGGCGATCTGGAGGTCTTCACAGAGTTTCCTGAAACCTTTGCTATCGAACTGTTTTCCATTATCGGTGATGACAGCCCGAGGAATTCCGAACCTGCAGATAATATTCTTTCTCAAGAACTCCGTAGCTTTCTTCTCTGTGATTGTGGATAGGGGTTCGGCTTCCACCCATTTGGTGAAATAATCTATGGCAACAATGGCGTATTTCGCATGCCCTCGCCCCTTCGGCATCAGTCCGATGATATCCAGCCCCCACTGGGCGAACGACCAAGGGCTGGACAGGGTGGTCAACTGTTCTGCGGGCTGGTGGTGAATATTGGCATTCTTCTGGCATCCCTCACATTTCCGGGCTACCCTCACACCATCCTGATGCATGGTCGGCCAGTAGAACCCTTGCCTTAAAGCTTTAAAGGCAATTGATTGTCCTCCGGCGTGACTCCCACAGATTCCCGCATGAATTTCCCTGAGCACATAATCAGCCTCCTCTTCTGCTAAGCATCTCAGAAGGGGTACCGTATAGCCCCTTCGGTATAGCACCCCTTCGATCAGAGAGAACTTGGTGCTTTTGAATTTCAGTTTTTTGGCTTCATTTTTATCTTCAGGTGTCTCCCCGGTCTCCAGATATCTCATGATTGGTTGCATAAATGAAGATTTGATTTCCATATCCAATACCTCTACCTCGAGCTCTCCTACGCTTTTTTCTCGGAGGCATATTAGAGGGAATATTCTGGGATTTTCCGACCTGATTGAAGATATGAGCCGTGCTAAAGAGTATGCCTCACAGTTGTTTTCCTGACCGATTTACTCAAAGCGCACATTCCCCATTTTCCCCACCAACATTTTTACCTCAGCTAAATATGCTATCATACTCGGCTCTCTGGCTTGGAATTCTCCCTTCAGTTGCTGAACAACCAGCTGGGAGTCGCTTCTCACAACTACGTCGTGGACGCCCATCACCGTGTATAACCTTAAACCGGCTAAACTTGCCTCATACTCTGCCTCATTATTTGTGGCCTCGAAGGCGAATCTCAAGGCGAACAACACTTCTTCACCTTTACCATTTTTCAACACGATTTCGGCCCCATTACATTGTGAGCTGGGGGATCCGTCTACTGACATCTCCCATTTGTCTTCCCCCATGGTCAGAATTTGGGGTTCTGTGAATTCAGCAATAAAGTCTGCTAGAGCCTGCCCTTTTACCGCTGCCCTCGGGAGGTAAGAAATGTCGTGTTCACTCAACTCTACCGACCACATTATTAACCTGCCCATACCAAAAAGCTGACTCGGTGGGACATAACCCGACCCCGAGTTGAGAGAAACCATAATGGCCTCGGCGGAATGAATCTAACCCCGAGCCGAATAACCGAGTGGCCTTGGTGGAACGAATCCAGTCCCGAGCCGATTAACCAAGAGGTTTCGGCGGAACGAATCCAGCTCCAAGCCGATTAACCAAGAGGCCTTGGCGGAACGAATCCAGCCCCGAGCCGACTAATCCTTGGGACTTATTCAGAAGGGAAATGAATCAACCTTTGAAGCCCTATCGGATTTGGCATGGGCGTCCCCTTGCAAGACCGGCGAAAAACAAAAACAAAACTTGTAGAAAATAAAATCAAAAAACGGGGGTGACTTAACACTTATCCCAAAGCAACAACACGGATGCCTGAAAACAGCATCCCGTCCGAGGTCTCCAAAACACAATTCTGAATCTTTCAATTCAGAGTCCCGACGAACCAGGATTTAGATCAAAGAGCGTTTAGGATGGTAATGGCACATTCCTCTATACGTCAGGTCACTATGGAGTCTGCGTTTCGTTTGAGGGCTCCTCCATACGACGCTGGAGCAAGTATATGCCACGAGGGTGTAATCCTTCCTCGTGCTATGCTTCTCACGGATCCGAATGACCAAATAGGTAGGGATCAAAGAGTGTCCGAAACATTAAGGGCATGTTTCTCCTTATGCTCGGTAACACTGGAGCAAGCAAACGCCACGAGGGCATAATCCCTCCTCGTGCTATGCTTCTCACGGATCCGAATGACTGAATAGGTAGGGATCAAAGAGTGTCCGAAAAATTAAGGGCATGTTCCTCCTTATGCTAGGTAACACTGGAGCAAGCAAACGCCCAGAGGGCATAATCCCTCCTCGTGCTATGCTTCTCACGGATCCGAATGACCGAATAGGTAGGGATCAAAGAGTGTTCGAAACATTAAGGGCAAGTTTCTCCTTATGCTAGGTAACACTGGAGCAAACAAACGCCACGATGGCATAATCCATCCTCGTGCTATGCTTCTCACGGATCCGAATGACCGAATAGGTATGGATCAAAAAGTGTCTGAAACATTAAGGGCATGTTCCTCCTTATACTCGGTAACACTGGAGCAAGCAAACGCCACGAGGGCATAATCTCTCCTCGTGTTATGCTTCTCATGGATCCGAATGACCGAATAAGTAGGGATCAAAGAGTGTCCGAAACATTAAGGGCATGTTCCTCCTTATGCTCGGTAACACTGGAGCAAGAAAATGCCACGAGGGCATAATCCCTCCTCGTACTATGCTTCTCACGGATCCGAATGACCGAATAGGTAGGGATCAAAGAGTGTCCGAAACATTAAGGGCATTTTCCTTCATATGCTTGGTAACACTGGAGCAAGCAAACGCCAGTAGGGCATAATCCCTCCTCGTGCTATGCTTCTCACAGATCCGTTGGGCAGACAAAACTTACGGGAACATTTACCCTGTAGCAGTATTTCCCAAACCGGGCAAGCCGGCCATCTTACCAGGGCAATCCATCCCCGCGATTATCATCTCGAAATATCCCTTATTAATACAAGTCATAGGGTAGTTCTGCTTCAGTTTCGGGGGTTCGACTCTACTACGATAGGCTTCGCGTGCTCCCTTATGTGCTTCATCCCTTGATGTAGTCTTGATCCTAAAAAATGGAATGAGTTAGGTCGGAACTCTTCTACCCGGGGGTTTTATGGTAGCACCTGTGATTTTTATGTCAAGGGTTTGGTGTCTTTCCTGACCCCAAATCATCCATCCGCGTCGAGTATGTCCCCGGAATACTGAATATGACTTTCAAGTCTAATTTGGAAAAACGAGTGAAGATTTTCTTAACTGAAAAAAGAAAATTTTATTCATATTTGGGGACCTACTGCCCTTCCTACAACTCTCTGTGGGATATTTTGGGAGAGGGTTTATTTGATCTCCTAACCCCTGTCGGGTTGTTTAGAAAAAGAAATAAAGAAAAACCTATTGGAAGTACTTCCTCAACATCTCGGTGTTCCAAGGCTTTTTTAGCCGTGTGTCGTCCAACTTTTCCAAAGTATAGGCACCCAGCCTTACTACTTCCACAATTCTATAGGGCCCTTCCCACTTGGCACCTAGCGAACCTTCCTCCGGCCTTCGAGTGTTCAAGGTGACCCTTCGTAATACCAAGTCTCCTGGAAGAAAAACACGGGTCCGAACTTTTTTGTTGTAGAAACGGGCCATCCTTTGTTGATAGACTCCTGTCTTCATAGCTGACTTCTCCCTCTTTTCTTCGATCATGTCGAGATGACTTTTGATGAGTTTTTCATTCTGTCCGTCCTTATAATGCTGGACCCGGTGGGTAGTCATTCTGATCTCTGCTGGAATAACCGCCTCGCATCCGTATGATAATGAAAACGGAGTTTCCCCTGTGGAATCCTTACAGGTCGTCCGGTGTGCCCACAACACCTCCGGTAACTCCTCGACCCATAAGCTCATGCAGGCTCCGAGCCGAGCTTTAAGATTAGATTTGATGGTTTTGTTTGTCGCCTCTACCTGCCCGTTAGACTTGGGATGGGCAGGTGAGGCGAATCTTAAGGCGATCTGGAGGTCTTCACAGAGTTTCCTGAAACCTTTGCTATCGAACTATTTTCCATTATCGGTGATGACACCCCGAGGAATTCCGAACCTGCAGATAATATTCTTTCTCAAGAACTCCGTAGCTTTCTTCTCTGTGATTGTGGATAGGGGTTCGGCTTCCACCCATTTGGTGAAATACTCTATGGAAACAATGGCGTATTTCGCTTGCCCTCGCCCCTTCGGCATCGGTCCGATGATATCCAGCCCCTACTGGGCGAACGACCAAGGGCTGGACAGGGTGGTCAACTGTTCTGCGGGCTGGTGGTGAATATTGGCATTCTTCTGGCATCCCTCACATTTCCGGGCTACCCTCACACCATCCTGATGCATGGTCGGCCAGTAGAACCCTTGCCTTAAAGCTTTAAAGGCAATTGATTGTCCTCCGGCGTGACTCCCACAGATTCCCGCATGAATTTCCCTGAGCACATAGTCAGCCTCCTCTTCTGCTAAGCATCTCAGAAGGAGTACCGTATAGCCCTTTCGGTATAGCACCCCTTCGATCAGAGAGAACTTGGTGCTTTTGAATTTCAGTTTTTTGGCTTTATTTTTATCTTCAGGTGTCTCCCCGGTCTCCAGATATCTCATGATTGGTTGCATCAATGAAGATTTGATTTCCATATCCAATACCTCTACCTCGAGCTCTCCTACGCTTTTTTCTCGGAGGCATATTAGAGGGAATATTCTGGGATTTTCCGACCTGATTGAAGATGCGAGCCGTGCTAAAGAGTCTTCCTCACAGTTGTTTTCCCGGCCGATTTGCTCAAAGCGCGCATTCCCCATTTTCCCTACCACCTTTTTACCTCACCTAAATAGGCTATCATACTCGGCTCCCTGGCTTGGAATTCTCCCTTCAGCTGCTGAACAGCCAGCTGGGAGTCGCTTCTCACAACTACGTCGTGGACGCCCATCACCGTGCATAACCTTAAACCGGCTAAAATTGCCTCATACTCTACCTCATTATTTGTGGCCTCGAAGGCGAATCTCAAGGCGAACACCACTTCTTCACATTTACCGTTTTTCAACACGATTTCGGCCCCATTACATTGTGAGCTGGGGGATCCGTCTACTGACATCTCCCATTTGTCTTCCCCCACGGTCAGAATTTGGGGTTCTGTGAATTCAGCAATAAAGTCTGCTAGAGCCTGCCCTTTTACCGCTGCCCTCGGGAGGTAAGAAATGTCATGTTCACTCAACTCTACCGACCACTTTATTAACCTGCCCAGACCAAAAATCTGACTCGGTGGGACATAACCCGACCCCGAGTTGAGAGAAACCATAATGGCCTCGGCGGAACGAATCTAACCCCGAGCCGAATAACCGAGTGGCCTTGGTGGAATGAATCCAGTCCCGAGCCGATTAACCAAGAGGTTTCGGCGGAACGAATCCAGCTCCAAGCCGATTAACCAAGAGGCCTTGGCGGAAAGAATCCAGCCCCGAGCCGACTAATCCTTGGGACTTATTCAGAAGGGAAATGAATCAACCTTTGAAGCCCTATCGGATTTGGCATGGGCGTCCCCTTGCAAGACCGGCGAAAAACAAAAACAAAACTTGTAGAAAATAAAATCAAAAAACGGGGGTGACTTAACACTTATCCCAAAGCAACAACACGGATGCCTCAAAACAGCATCCCGTCCGAGGTCTCCAAAACACAATTCTGAATCTTTCAATTCAGAGTCCCGACGAACCAGGATTTGGATCAAAGAGCGTTTAGGATGGTAATGGCACATTCCTCTATACGTCAGGTCACTATGGAGTCTGCGTTTCGTTTGAGGGCTCCTCCATACGACGCTGGAGCAAGTATATGCCACGAGGGTGTAATCCTTCCTCGTGCTATGCTTCTCACGGATCCGAATGACCAAATAGATAGGGATCAAAGAGTGTCCGAAACATTAAGGGCATGTTTCTCCTTATGCTCGGTAACACTAGAGCAAGCAAACGCCACGAGGGCATAATCCCTCTCGTGCTATACTTCTCACGGATCCGAATGACCAAATTGGTAGGGATCAAAGAGTGTCCGAAACATTAAGGGCATGTTCCTCCTTATGCTCGGTAACACTGGAGCAAGCAAACGCCACGAGGGCATAATCCCTCCTCGTGCTATGCTTCTCACGGATCCGAATGACCAAATAGGTAGGGATCAAGAGTGTCTGAAACATTAAGAGCATGTTCCTCCTTATGCTCGGTAACACTGGAGCAAGCAAACGCCACAAGGGTATAATCCCTCCTCGTGCTATTCTCACGGATCCGAATGACCAAATAGGTAGAGATCAAAGAGTGTCCGAAACATTAAGGGCATGTTTCTCCTTATGCTCGGTAACACTAGAGCAAGCAAACGCCACGTGGGCATAATCCCTACTCGTGCTATACTTCTCACGGATCCGAATGACCAAATTGGTAGGGATCAAAGAGTGTCCGAAAAAACATTAAGGGCATATTCCTCCTTATGCTCGGTAACACTGGAGCAAGCAAACGCCACGAGGGCATAATCCCTCCTCGTGCTATGCTTCTCACGGATCCGAATGACCAAATAGGTAGGGATCAAAGAGTGTCTGAAACATTAAGAGCATGTTCCTCCTTATGCTCGGTAACACTGGAGCAAGCAAACGCCACAAGGGTATAATCCCTCCTCGTGCTATTCTCACGGATCCGAATGACCAAATAGGTAGAGATCAAAGAGTGTCCGAAACATTAAGGGCATGTTCCTCCTTATTCTCGGTAACACTGGAGCAAGCAAACGCCACAAGGGCATAATCCATCCTCGTGCTATGCTTCTCACATATCCGAATGACCAAATAGGTAGGGATTAAAGAGTGTCCGAAACATTAAGGGCATGTTCCTCCTTATGCTCGGTAACACTGGAGCAAGCAAACGCCACGATGGCATAATCCCTCCTCGTGCTATGCCTCTCACGGATCCGAATGACTGAATAGGTAGGGATCAAAGAGTGTCCGAAAAATTAAGGGCATGTTCCTCCTTATGCTAGGTAACACTGGAGCAAGCAAATGCCCAGAGGGCATAATCCCTCCTCGTGCTATGCTTCTCACGGATCCGAATGACCGAATAGGTAGGGATCAAAGAGTGTCCGAAACATTAAGGGCATGTTTCTCCTTATGCTAGGTAACACTGGAGCAAGCAAACGCCACGAGGGCATAATCCATCATCGTGCTATGCTTCTCACGGATCCGAATGACCTAATAGGTAGGGATCAAAGAGTGTCTGAAACATTAAGGGCATGTTCCTCCTTATGCTCGGTAACACTGGAGCAAGCAAACGCCACGAGGGCATAATCCCTCCTCGTGCTATGCCTCTCACGGATCCGAATGACTGAATAGGTAGGGATCAAAGATTGTCCGAAAAATTAAGGGCATGTTCCTCCTTATGCTAGGTAACATTGGAGCAAGCAACGCCCAGAGGGCATAATCCCTCCTCGTGCTATGCTTCTCACGACGGATCCGAATAGACCGAATAGGTAGGGATCAAAGAGTGTCCGAAACATTAAGGGCATGTTTCTCCTTATGTATGGTGGTAACATTGGAGCAAGCAAACGCCACGAGGGCATAATCCATCATCGTGCTATGCTTCTCACGGATCCGAATGACCGAATAGGTAGGGATCAAAGAGTGTCTGAAACATTAAGGGCATGTTCCTCCTTATGCTCGGTAACACTGGAGCAAGCAAACGCCACGAGGGCATAATCCCTCCTCGTGCTATGCTTCTCACGGATTCGAATGACCGAATAGGTAGGGATCAAAGAGTGTCCGAAACATTAAGGGCATGTTCCTCCTTATGCTCGGTAATACTGGAGCAAGCAAACGCCACGAGGGCATAATCCTTCCTCGTGTTATGCTTCTCACAGATCCAAATGACCAAATAGGTAGGGATCAAAGAGTGTCTGAAACATTAAGGGCATGTTCCTCCTAATGCTCGGTAACACTGGAGCAAGCAAACGCCACGAGGGCATAATCCCTCCTCGTGCTATGCTTCTCACGGATCCGAATGACCGAATATGTAGGGATCAAAGAGTGTCCGAAACATTAAGGCATGTTCCTCTTATGCTCGGTAATACTGGAGCGAGCAAGCAAACGCCACGAGGGCATAATCCTTTCTCGTGTTATGCTTCTCACGGATCCGAATGACCGAATAGGTAGGGATCAAAGAGTGTCCGAAACATTAAGGGCATGTTCCTTCTTATGCTCGGTAACACTAGAGCAAGCAAACTCCACAAGGGCATAATCCATCCTCGTGTTATGCTTCTCACGGATCCGAATGACCGAATAGGTAGGGATCAAAGATTGTCCGAAACATTAAGGGCATGTTCCTCCTTATGCTCGGTAACACTGGAGCAAGCAAACGCCACGAGGGCATAATCCATCCTCGTGCTATGCTTCTCACGGATCCGTTGGTCAGACAAAACTTACGGGAACATTTTCCCCGTAGCTGTATTTCCCAAACCGGGCAGGCCGGCCATCTTACCAGGGCAATACCTCCCCGCGATTATCATCTCGAAATATCCCATATTAATACAAATCATAGGGTAGTTCTGCTTCAGTTTCGGGGGTTCGACTTTACTACGAAAGGCTTCGCGTGCTCCCTTATGTGCTTCATCCCTTGATGCAGTCTTGATCCTAAAAAATGGAATGAGTTAGGTCGGAGCTCTTCTACCCGGGATTTTTATGGTAGCACCTGTGATCGGTATGTCAAGGGTTTGGTGCCTTTCCTGACCCCAAATCATCCCTCTGCGTCGAGTATGTCCCCGGAATACTGAATATGACTTTCAAGTCTAATTTGGAAAAAAACGAGTGAAGATTTTCTTAACTGAAAAAATAAAATTTTATTCATAGTTGGGGACCTACTGCCCTTCCTACAACTCTCTGCGGGATATTTTGGGAGAGGGTTTATTTGATCTCATAACCCTTGTCGGGTTGTTTAGAAAATGAAATAAAGAAAAACCTTTTGGAAGTACTTCCTCAACATCTCGGCGTTCCAAGGCTTTTTTTTAGTCGTGTGCCGTCCAATTGTTCCAAAGTATGGGCACCCGACCTTACTACTTCCACAATTCTATAGGGCCCTTCCCACTTGGCACCTAGCGAACCTTCCTCCGGCCTTCGAGTGTTCAAGGTGACCATTCGTAATACCAAGTCTCCTGGAAGAAAAACACGGGTCCGAACTTTTTGTTGTAGAAACGGGACATCCTTTGTTGATAGACTGTTGTCTTCATAGCCGACTTCTCCCTCTTTTCTTCGATCAGGGCGAGATGACTTTTGATGAGTTCTTCATTCTGTCCGTCCTTATAATGCTGGACCCGGTGGGTAGTCATTCCGATCTCTGCTAGAATAACCGCCTCACATCCGTATGATAATGAAAACAGAGTTTCCCCTGTGGAATCCTTACAGGTCGTCCGGTGTGCCCATAACACCTCTGGTAACTCCTCAACCCATAAGCTCTTGCAGGCTCCAAGCCGAGCTTTAAGATTGGATTTGATGGTTTTGTTTGTCGCCTCTACCTGCTCGTTAGACTTGGGATGGGCAGGTGAGGCGAATCTTATGGCGATCTGGAGGTCTTCACAGAGTTTCTTGAAACCTTTGCTATCAAACTGTTTTCCTTTATCAGTGATGACAGCTCGAGGAATTCCGAACCTGCAGATAATATTCTTTCTCAAGAACTTCGTAGCTTTCTTCTTCGTGATTGTGGATAGGGGTTCGGCTTCCACCCATTTGGTGAAATAATCTATGGCAACAATGGCGTATTTCGCTTGCCCTCGCCCCTTCGGCATCGGTCCGATGATATCCAGCACCCACTGGGGGAACGGCCAAGGGCTGGACAGGGTGGTCAACTGTTCTGCGGGCTAGTGTGAATATTGGCATTCTTCTGGCATCCTTCACATTTTTCCGGCTACCCTCACACCGTCCTGATGCATGGTCGGCCAATAGAACCATTGCCTTAAAGCTTTAAAGGCAATTGATTGTCCTCCTGCGTGACTCCCACAGATTCCCGCATGAATTTCCCTGAGCACATAGTCAGCCTCCTCTTCTGCTAAGCATCTCAGAAGGGTTACCGTATAGCCCCTTCGGTATAGCACCCCTTCGATCATGGAGAACTTGGTGCTTTTGAATTTCAGTTTTTTGGCTTCATTTTTATCTTCAGGTGTCTCCCCGGTCTCCAGATATCTCCTGATTGGTTGCATCCATGAAGATTTGCTTTCCATATCCAATACCTCTACCTCGAGCTCTCCTACGTTTTTTTCTCGGAGGCAGATTATAGGGATTATTCTGGGATTTTTCGACCTGATTGAAGATGTGAGCCGTGCTAAAGAGTCTGCCTCACAGTTGTTTTCCTGACCGATTTACTCAAAGCGCACATTCCCCATTTTCCCCACCAACATTTTTACCTCAGCTAAATAGGCTATCATACTCGGCTCTCTGGCTTGGAATTCTCCCTTCAGTTACTGAACAGCCAGCTGGGAGTCGCTTCTCACAACTACGTCGTGGACGCCCATCACCGTGCATAACCTTAAACCGGCTAAAATTGTCTCATACTCTGCCTCATTATTTGTGCCTCGAAGGCGAATCTCAAGGCGAACAGCACTTCTTCACCTTTACCGTTTTTCAACACAATTCCGGCCCCATTACCTTGTGAGCTGGCGGATCCGTCTACTGACATCTCCCATTTGTCTTCCCCCACGATCAGAATTTAGGGTTCTGTGAATTCAGCAACAAAGTCTACTAGAGCCTGCCCTTTTACCGCTGCCCTCGGGAGGTAAGAAATGTCGTTTTCACTCAACTCTACCGACCACTTCATTAACCTGGCCGAGACCTCTGGTTTTTGCAAAATCTGCCTCAAAGGATAATCGGTGTAAACCCCAATAGGATGGGCCTGGAAGTAAGGTCGTAACTTTCGTGCCGCAGTGATTAACGACAAGGCGACCAACTCATGTGCTAGATATCTGGTCTCAGCATCTAGTAAAGCTTTGCTAACATAATACACTGGCCTTTGAACCTTATTAACCTCTTGCACTAATTCGAAACTTACTGCATGCTCCGAAACAGCTAAATATAAGTATAAGGTCTCACCTGGGGACGGCTTTGCTAGAAGTGGGGGTTGCGTCAGGTATTGCTTCAACTGTAGGAAGGCCTCCTCGCATTCTGGCGTCCAGTTGACTTCATTTTTTGCCTTCTTGACGACTTTGAAGAAGGGGTGGCACTTGTCGGTTGCTCGGGAAATAAATCGATTGAGTGCGGCCACCCTACGGGTCAGGCTTTGCACTTCTTTTATCGTCCTGTGAGATTTTAAGTTCCACGGCTTGGATTTTCTGCGGGTTTGCTTCTATGCCTCGACAAGGGGTGGCACTTGTCGGTTGCTCGGGAAATAAATCGATTGAGCGCGGCCACCCTACCGGTCAGGCTTTGCACTTCTTTTATCGTCCCGAGAGATTTTAAGTTCAGAACGGCTTGGATTTTCTGCGGGTTTGCTTCTATGCCTCGAGAGCTTACAATATAGCCCAAAAACTTTCCCGAGGCCACTCCGAAAGCACACTTCTCCGGGTTGAGCTTTAAATTATGCTTCCTCAGTAATTCAAAGGTTTTCTTCAGATCAGCCACGTGACACCCTGGCTCCTTAGACATTGTTATCATATCATCAACATATACCAGCATCGATGTGTCGATGAGTGGCTTGAAAATCTTGTTCACCAGCCTCTGAAAGGTTGCCCCCGTATTTTTCAATCCGAAGGGCATTACTTTATAACAGTAAAGCCCCTGATCAGTAACAAAGGTCGTATTCTCCTCATTCTCAGGATGCATCTTGACCTGATTATATCCCGAGAAGGCATCCATGAAGCTTAGTAGTCCCTGGCAGGCCGTTGAATCTACCAACTGATCTACGTTTGGTAGTTGGAAGCTGTCTTTCGGGCACGCTTTGTTGAGGTCGGTGAAATCCACATACATCCTCCACTTTCCATTGGATTTCTTTACTAATACCACATTTGATACCCACTCCGCGTATTTCACTTCTCTGATGAAACCAGCTTTCAACAGTTTTTCTACCTCGGCAGCCATTGCCCTGCACCGTTTCTGGTTAAAGGTTCATCTTTTTTGCTTGACCGGTTTGTGTGATTGGCTTACTGCCAAACGATGATTGATGAACTTCGGATCAATCCCGGGCATGTCTTCATGCCCCCATGCAAAGATGTCCGGGTACTCTTTCAGACACTTCAGCAGATCCTGCTTCAGGACCTCGTCTAAGTCTCCCCCTATTTTTACATTCTCTCCAGGTCCGAAAAGTTCCATCACCTCTAATTCTTCGACAACCCCTAACCAGACAGCCTTCTTTGGCTGAGGACCCGGATCTTTACTTGCTTCTTCCTCGTCTTCGTTCCCTTGTCTTTTCCGGGCACCTACTTCATTGCAAAGGGTTTCCCTTGAGAGGGTGGCGAAACAGCTCCGAGCCACCTTCTGGCTTTCGCACACAATTCCAATCCCTTCCCGGGTTGGGAATTTCAACTTTAAGTAATAGCAAGACATTGCAGCTTTTGTCTCTATCATGAAAGGCCGACCAATAATGACTTGGTAACTGCTCATGCAATCCACCACCGTGAAATTTATCATAATCATCCGAGTTCGGGGACGGGTTCCGATCGTCATTGCCAATTGTATCATTCCCAATGGGACGACTGTTGAGCCCCTGAAGCCGTATAGGGGAGTCCCATCGTCGGTTAGAGTCGCATACTCCACACCAAAACCGTCCAAAGCCTCCTTGGAGATTATATCCACCGCACTCCCGAGATCCACTAGGATTCTGTCTACCTCAGAACCGCCGATTGTCTCCTTGATTATTAATGCGTCATCATGGGGGAAACTCACCCCTCAAGCATCCTCATCCGCGAACATTATTGGCATTGACCGACCACCTTGTATTTCCGAGGCCCGTTCTGTTTCTAACACTTCCGACCCCTAAGCCCGACTATAGTTTTTTCTTGACCGGTTAGAGTCCCCGGCCAGTGTCTTCCCCCCTGCGATGATATTCACCTGTCGGCAGTGTGCTCTCTGCCTGGCCGTTATAACTCATGGTCAATATAATTATTCAAGTACCCATTTCGCGCCAGGTCTTCCATTTGCTCCCGCAAGTCTTTGCATCCATTTGTCGTATGTCCCCTCAAATTATGATGCAGGCAATAGGATTTATTATTCCTCCTGTCAGGCGGGAATCTCCTGAGGTCATGTTCTATCAAGAGACCTTTTCCCTGGATTTCCATGACGATTTGCCCTAGTGGTTTATTCAGAGGAATGTATGCCTCTTCCCCGACCACATGGTTCACATGGGTCGAGATTCTCTTTTCCTGGTCATCCCGAGGTACCGGCTTGAATTCCCTTCGCCTCGGGGGTGGTTTTTTGAACTCCATGTCTGGCCTGCGAGTAGCTTCTGCCCTCATCGTCCTCTCTCTGATAGCTGTCCCCCTCCGGGTAATTCTCTCATCATCTTCCAACAAAACAAACTTCCGGGCTGTTTCCAGAGCGATGGCATAATCCGGTGTACCCTGGATCCTCAGGTGAGTCCATAGCTTTCCGATTTTTAAGGCTCCTTTCAAACTCTCTAAGGCCTCGAGAGACTCATATCCTCCGACCTCGAGCACCATGCTATGGTACCGCTCAATGAAAGCCTTCAGGGGTTCATCGTCTCCCTGTTTCATGAGCCTCAATTCCCCAATCGTCTCATTTGGGACGCAGACCCCCTTGAAGTGCCGAACAAATGACTTCCTGAGTTGCGTGAAGCTTTCGATGCTCCCTGGGGCTAGACTTCTGAACCACAAAATGGAAGATCCCCCCAAGGTTAAGGGGAATACTTTGCAAACGGCATCCCCTACTACTCCTTGGACCTCCATCAACAGGACAAAACTCTCAATATGAGATTTTGGATCAGTGTGGCCTTTGTAGGGCGTCATGGACGGCATGTTGAATCGTCTTGGGAACTTTACCGACCTTATTTCTTCTGTGAGGGGAGATTCAACCTCGCCGTCCTGAGCATCTCCCGTATCCGTTTTGAGGTTTGCTCCCCACTTGGCCATTTCTTATCTTAACCAAGATTTTATACTGCCATCTGTGTTACCGTGCCGCCTCATGCGGCCTTCTTTGCGTCTGTCACTCCAAGTGCGGCGTTCCTCATGGCTTTGAGATTTCCCATCCAGTTTCACCATTCTTCCTATCTCCCCTTCTGGTGTCGCGGGGGCCCTCATAGGAAGAATCTGGCGACAGTCTCCCTTCTTCTTCTTCCCACGTATCATCCGTTTGTAAATCTTTGTCTACGACTACGGACCTCATCCCGTAGGGACCCTTCCTCCTCGGTTCATCGTCATCACTCACATCTGCGACCTTTTTTCCTTCCGCTATTTCGCCTCTCCTCCGACTGGCTCCGGCTTCAAGCTTCTCATTATTCGTTTCTTCCATCCTCTCCAGTCTGTTCATCATAGACTTCAATAGGTTTTGATTTTCCTCCCTATCTTTCCTCATATTTTCCTCTATTTTCTCCATCCATTCTGCTGTTGAACTCCCCGACGACTGGCGATTTCCACCTTCTGCCATCGTCTTACCACGTAAGCTGCTTTTCGTTGAATCCCCACAGACGGCGCCAACTGTTGACGGCTGATTTTGGTCTCAGGGGCAATAAGGGTTTTTTACTCCCGAGACAATCCTCCTCCAACTGTGAATTTTTTTTGTTTATGGGAAACCAAAAGCGAATTTGGTAAAAGATAGATAAATACACCAATCAACAAAGAGATTTAACGTGGTTCGGCGGATCAGATCCAACCTACATCAACGGGCACAGAACGGACGATGTTTTATTACCGAAATATGTTTCTCTGATATGTTTTGTGTTTACAAGTTTAATTCTATCTTGTTCTCTTCTCAACTCTCAACTCTCTCAATGCTCTCAATCCCTTTTACAAGCACGATTTCCCCTCCTATTTATTATAACAAAGAAACAGTTTTCATTTTCCTATAAGAATTCCTAGTCGAAACTACATTCACTTCTCATATCCTATTAGGACACTGACTCATTCACTTCCCATATCCTATTAGGACACTGACTTATCAACCTTTCCCCATGAAAGTAGGATAACTTATCTTCTTATCCGTAAGAATATGATGTCTTATCTTCTGGAGCATATCCCGCCATATTCCCGGTCTTCATGAGGTCGGTCATGATGGTCTTTTGAACTGAGAACGCTGCTGTCGATCTGATAATGCCCGGTCATCCGATCTTATGTGGTCGGGTTACAGATAATAAGTGCTCGGCCCCTAACTCATGTGGTCAGGTCGGTATTAATGATCTCGATCAACAAGTGAGTTTATCCTTTTTACCCCTGCTGTATTGCTTAAATATCATAGGACCTGAAAATTCCACCAACACAGTGTATGAAAGAAGTTTATTCACTTTGAATTGTATTTATGTAATATAGTAAATTAATAATGAATATAATTACATATATTAATCTTGGAGATTCTACAATCCTCTAAAATCATATTCTCAAGGATTCATTGTTTTAAAACGAAGATTGCGTTTCTTCACCACAATTTGAATTCCAAATTTCTTTTGATCCTTTCTAGAATATTATCAGTCATATTCTTTAGTGTGGGAAGGTCATGATCATGAGATAGTGAAGTGTTAACCTTTTATGCAATATCATGAGTTTAAAATTTGGAAATAATCTTTTTGTGTAAAAAAAAAAATGCTCAAATTCCCTCTGTATTTGTGTTTATTTCAGTTTTTTTTTTTTTTCAAAAAAAAAAAAAGAAAAAGAAAAATCTGAAATAACTAAAAAAAGTTAACAGAATTTTCTCAGTCGCCAACGTTCAGATTAACGGGCGTCAGAAACGTATATAAAATTAAAAAAAAAAAGAAAAAAAAAAAAAAAAAGAAAAGAAAAGAAGAGACAGCAGGGGTGGTGACGAGATGAGGGCGCTCTCGAGGACATTTCGCGCTGTAAAGAATCGAAACCCTAACCCGTTGAAATTAGCATCATCTTCTTCATCAGCAACATCAATAAGATCACAATCACAAGCAAAACCGAGTCCAAATTCGAAATCTAGATCAAGATCAAGATCATGGAGTGTGTATCTTATTATCTCGACCAACTCCCCAATCAAGACCTACGTTGGTACCACCACAAATTTTTCTCGGCGGTAATTTTTCTTTTTTATTGCTCCATTTCAATCTTTTATTCATTTATGATGTTCATCGAAAATTATCTTCTGGGTCTAATTTAAAAAGTTCGAATTTTTTGTGGATTCACGTTATAATTTTTGTTTAGAATTTTCATTGTTAAATTCCGATGATTTGTTGAAAGTTTGTGCTGGGTATGATTCAAAAAGTTTGGATTTTTGAATTTGTTATTAGACGTTAAATTGGCTAAAACAGCATGCTAAAATAATTTTGTTCATGTAATTTCATTCTATACAATATGAGGATGTAGATATTGTTATACCTAAATGGGTATGATGCTGTTAGAAATTGGTGAATTTGGATGAGAAAAAGAGCAGGAATTGTTCAATGAATATTTTTTAAAAAAAAATTTTGTTTATCTGGGTCAATTTTAGTGGCTTATGATTACATTTTTCGTTTTTGCTTTTCCATGAATGTGTAAATTGTTTTTTATTCCGTAAAGAAGCTTGCAGGACGTGCTTAATGTTGAATTTGATTCTATTTTGTATTCTGTATTTCAAGATGGTATAATTCATTTTATCATTAATCATTGTTGAAATCCATGGGGCTAAATCAACCAAAAGTTAACTTGAGAGTTGAGGGTTGTCTTATGCTTATATTCATTGACCAATATAACTTTTCAGCCGATATAGGATATTTTCCTCAACACACACATATATACACACAAACATAATTTTTTTATTATGCTGTCTGTTTTATGGAAAACTGAAAGCTCTTATGCAGTTTGAAACAACATAACGGTGAACTTGGAGGTGGTGCAAAAGCAACCCGAGCAGGAAGGCCATGGGTTCTTGCATGCATAATTCGAGGTTTCCACGACCAAAGTGATGGTAATTTTCTTTTTCATAAAATTTTAAAGATCACATTTTACCTTTTGTCAAAGCTAGTCGTTATGCGGTTATTCTGTAAGATGATTTTTTTCTACCTTAAATTTACCGTGTTGGCGTTTTTTGATGTTCCACAAAATTTGCAGTTCTCTGAGTGGCATTGTAGTTTTCCAATCTTATCTTAAGTCTATCAAGTTCGTTACTCCTATTCTATGTGGTTATGTGGTTATTTTGTAAGATGATTTTTTCCTATCTTTACTGTGTTTTGATGTTCCACAAAATTTTGCAGCTCTCTGTGTGGCATTGTAGTTTTCCATCTTATCTTAAGTTTATCAAGGTCATTACTCCTTTTCTATCTTCTGATGGAGCCATACGAACCATTTTTGAGAAACCTGCCTATCTACATAACATTGTAATTCTGTTTTAACCAATCCTCTAAAAAGAGGCTGCACTACACTTACATTATCAGTCTTTGGCATTATTGATGTTACCGCAAGACCATTATGTAATTGCAGCTTTATGATTCGGTCAGGAATGAGAATCGATATAGAAACTTCTAAATTTGCAAGACCATTATTCTTCTTCTTATGACATGCAAAGGGGTTTGTTTAGGTGGTAGGAGCAATCAATGATATGTCGATGCTAGTTTCTTGACTTTCTACATATTTGATCTATGGTGCTATCTTATTAGTGGTTCATGCCACTGATTCTTGAGCATTATATCCTCTATATGTAGCTTGTGAGTTTGAATCAAAGTGGAAAGGTATCTCAAAGAAACTGCCACGTAAAAAGAAGAAGAGTGAAGATGGCTCGCTGCCATTGCTGCAGCACAGGCAAACTGCTCTAGATAGAGTGAAAGCAGTGCTTAATTGCAATCACTTGCAAATTGATTGGAAAATGAATCCATTTTGAATGATCGGTATGTTTCTCTTCCTTTGACCTTTAAGCCAATCTGATGTGCTAAGTTAATTGATGAGTGGTAAATATATCAATATTTCTCACTCATTTAACCTAATATTTTGTATAGTTTCTTGGGTTTTGTGAATGTTTTGATGTGTTTTGTGTTATTTTGTAGATAAATAAGGTTTCAGGACTTACTGGAAGCAATTCGGGGCTAAAACTGCGGAAAACGGACAAAAATGGCAAAAATATAAATTTCCTGCTAAAATGCGCGGTGCTAAAATGCGTCGTTTGCTAAAATGCGCCGCTAACGTGCGCCGGACACGTGTCACAATCAGATAAGTTTGCTAACGTGCGCACTTGCTAATATGCGCCTGACACGTGTCAACATCACAACCAATCTGCTAACGTGCGCCGTGACACGTGTCGTCATCATGTGCTGCCGACAATACGCGTGCCACGTGTCATCATCCGAATGGACCGCATCAACCGCGTGCCACGCGTCAGCCACAATCCCGAGTCACCCTGCCACGTGTCAGCCACGTCATCGATTGCGAATCACCTTCTGCCACGTGTCAATATCTCAGTGGATCGAAATTTGTCGCGTGCCACGTGTCGCCTCTAGAAGCAAACCGTGTCTGCCGCGTTGCCACATCAGGCGTCGCGACGCGCAGAGGAAAAATTTGTCTATAAATTAGATTCGATTTCATTTCATTTTCCTCATGCTTTCCTTAGGTTTCTATAGGGAATTTAAGGATTGCATCTTGTTTGTATTTATTTTTAGTAATTTAATTATGTATTTTTATTTTTAGTAATAGCAGTTTCAGTGTTTTTATTTTCTTTTATGTTTTGTAGTTAATTTCCGCTGGGAGAAATGTGAAGTTTTTATTATTCTAGTTTAGATCAATCTCCTTTAATTATAATATGGAAATTATAATTTAAACTAAAGGTTATACCGGCTTAATGGCTGGTTTTATTTATTTGACATAATATGACACCGCCTATATGATCAGTCTTTAGGTGACAGATGATTACCGCCTATATGGCTGGTTATGGATAAATAATAACACCGCCTTTATTGTCGGATGGACTTAATTGAAAATCTGACTTAATCAGGATACCGCCTATATGGTCGGTTGGTAATATTAGTGATAATTTCTATATTATAATAATGGAGATTTCTAAATTAGATATAGTAAAGATGGATCCCCTAACCCCATCAAATTTTTTTTTTTTGGGAAGTGATGAAACACAATATTAACATGTTTAATAATTGATTTAATTATATTGTGAGTAATTCATTAGTTTGTTTATTGAATCTTAAACTTAATGCTTCTTGTTGCCTGACCACCAATAAGATTGATGTGGTAAACTTAAAATGAACTTGGAAAAGAGATTTTAGGTTTCAGTCTTAGATTCAATAGCTCAAGATATTCCTTGAGGATATATAACACTTAAATAGATTTCCTTACAGGATATGAATATATCTGTCGGGCGGGGTAGCCATAATCGGAACTTGAACTTAATGAATTCAGGTAACTTGATTAACATAGACATGATTAATTTGGTTATTTGAGTGTTTGCATCTGACCATCGACATAGACTTTTGCATATTTTTGTGTTCCAGGTTAGCAAACTGATTTATTACAGATATATAAGAGAATCAATTCATCATTAGACTAATATTGTGTGGAATCACAAGCCTAGATATTTTTGTCTTTTGTTTATTTTCCTTAGTATTTTCTTTTGTATTTTTATTTATTTATTTATTTAGCAGATCCACATTCAACCAACAAATCAAGCAATCATTCACTTCTCCCTTTAATTAGATACATGTAAATAAATAATATCAATAATTAATAACAATAGTAGAATTTAAGTTCTCGTGTGATCGATATTTTTATACTACTTGAACGATACGTGCGCTTGTGTTATACGCGTGTGATTACGCCGGTCATTAATCAAAATGTACATGGGGAAATACCATCCCTTTAGACCGTTGCTTGCTCTTTCACTCGATAGTGAAAAAGATTTAATGAAAGAGCAAACAGAATGAATGATTTGCTGGATATTTCTAAAAAAAATTTCATCTATTATTGGCTAAAAATTTTTTATTTTTCACTTGTTGCACCAGCAATTGAGATTTATTGCAGTATTGCAGAGTGCACAAAATAAGCACATACAAAAGAAATTTCTTCAATTACCTCAAAGACACCTGATGCACTAAACCATGTACATATTTATTGGGGAAAATAAGCATAATTCCCTTGATGTTTAACAAAACTAATCGAAATTCCTCTGATGTTTAAGAACTAAACAAAAACCCCTTGCTGTTACAATAGCTCTCTTAAATGTTATCTATATTTATCATTTTAATATTTTGCCCTTTATCGAAAATTTAAATGATTAGGAAATATGAATCTAAAATGATTTAAATATCCTTAATGATTAATAATAGATAAAAGCTAAAACGTTTGAATTAAAAGAAATTTTAAAAGGTGTAAGACATTTAATTTTACATCATTTTACTTGATTCATATTTCTTAAGTATTTTTTTAGAAGTACTTCCGAAACATTTAAATTTTCCATAAGGGGGAAAAATAGTAAAATGATAAATAAAGTTATCATTTAAGAGAGATGTTATAATAGTAGAGGGATTTTGTTTAGTTTTTAAACATTAAGGAAGTTTCGATTAGTTTTGTCAAATATCAGCGGGTTACATTTATTTTCCCTATTTATTGTCGTTAATTAATTCTACTATATAAAGGGCTAGGATAAAGTTCAGTAAAACCTTCATAAAATTGTACTCGATAAATTGATAATATTGATTAATTAATACTTTTTTAATTGAATTTATATAATATGTAGCATTATTTACTAATGATGAATCTAGTACAACATATATGCATTTATTTCTAGCTGAAATAAATGGATTTAGCCTATATATCCTATGCACTATAATATAAAGATATATAGTTAATATTTTTATTATTTATTGAAGGTTGGAAATTAGTTAAACTCTGTGAAGGATAAATTAAATTTAGCATTCAGGTAAGGTTCCATCAGCCTAGGTGCGTTTTCCTCATCCCATTTGAGGTCTAGAGAGAGAGGGAGGAGAGATAGAGATAGAGATAGACGAGACCTAATGATGATTAAGTGGCGGGACAACGAGGTAGTACATATATTATGTCAGGGGCTAAACAAAAACGAGAGAGTACATATAATATTTCGTTGTCCCGCAACTTAATAAGTTTTTCATTATTTTGTTTGCTCAGGGTTCAAATCTTGGGGGTGGTAAGAGGATTAAAAATTAAATTTAGTCTTACTATATATATATATAGGAAGAGACTTGGACATTCTTTAAAATTTATTTAAAAAAATTTAGCAAAAATTTAATTTAAATTTTAATTCTTAGAGAATTATTACAGTCATTTCCTGTAATATCCCGAATATTTTTTTAGAGTGGTTCTGGAAGATTTCCGAATTGAAGTTAAGGATTTGGAATGAGATGACAATTGAAAATCAAAGTTTATGTATTGGAAAATAGATCGGAATGTTTTTAAGTGAAGCTTCGTCGCGTTGGAAAACACGTGATTTCGAGAACCGGTTACGTGATTTTTATTTATATTGTTATACGCGTAAATGTTTCGTGTTTCGGCTATAAAGATAGTAAACGAACTCCGATTGAGTTGATTCTTGAACCATCAGACTCGTTTTTTCGAGACAAACAACTTTCATGTTGAACGCTTTTTCGAAATTTGCATCAGAAAGGCTTCCAAAATGTGAATTTTCGAGAATGTTCCATGGTAGGGGCCTGATTGTAATTTTCGGTGGTCTAATTGTAAATTTCAGAAATTTTTCTATAAATACCACTAAGTTTGTTGAAATTGCAGAATGGGCAAAACTTCACAAATCTTCTAACTCGACCCTTCTTCCCTCAAAAATGTATTTTGGGTTGTTGGCTCGTCTGCCGGCCAGCCGGCCACCACCGGCCGGCCGATGGTTCAGGGGGGTGCGCCCAGCCACCCCCCATTTGAAGGTGTCCGGCGGCGGCCCTGAAACCGCCGACTACGGTGGGAAATGCAGGAAACATACGTGACAATTGGTTATCTGATCCCGGCTCGTCGCTTCGTTTCACGGCCCGAGCCACCCGCCAAATCGAAGCTCTCGGAATGTACTACAAATTGGCGGTGGCAGATTTTCATTTTCGTGCATGTTTGCACGCGAAACGAGGAAGGATGATTCAGATAAATAGTGACCCACGATGAACAGTAGCTCGGATCGGAATTCCGTTGATTCCAGTGCGTTCCTGAGATCGTTTGGAGTCCGTATATACCCTCGAAATCTCTGTAAGAGCTCTCGGTAAAAATCTGCAAATTTCAAGTTTATAGTTAAATGTTCGGATGTATCCAGTAACTTTGTAGAGTAGAGTATTGATATAAATTGAATTATTTGAGTATTAGTATTTTGAATATGAGAATTCAGTAGAATCTGAGTGAAAACGGAACGAGTTTGATCGATCCGATAGAATATGTAAGTTTTCGGTAAAAGTGGGTTTTTGCGTATAAAGATGTGTTTTGGTTTTGATGATAGTTACAAGTTATTTGTGATATTACGAACATGTTTAGTTAAATCCGGGAAGGTTCAGAGGGTACGAGACCCTTCCGTAGCGTTTGCGGAAACGTTTTCGAAAGATTTTTCAAAAACGCGTAAACTGATAATTTAAGTTAACTGATGACTTGGATTAGTTTATAATAATGTTTTAAGATTACTGAAACTGGAAGTATTGAAAACGGACTTGATCTGGTTGTTTTGGAAAGATCCGAGATTTAGTTGTAGTATAGTCGAGAACTCTGTAAGTTACGATTCTGACAGTATTTTACTATTTATTTGGTAGACTTGTCTAGGACTTAGAGTGCTCGCGAAGCAGGTAAGTAACTCATGCTATATTTATATATATGTAGAGATGATTGAAAGGTTTAGGATAGTTAAAGATGGATTTGAGAAAGCACTTCGAAATCGTATATATTTGAGCTAGTCGACCATTACAAGTATGGACTCTCGTTATTGTTATGATATGAAAGGAAATGTTTAATGACGTTGATGCCTATCGATGCATGTGAGTGGATGAATATGTAATAAGATGTCTATGTATTGTAAATGAACAAATATATGAATAAGCATTGATACATGTATTTGAATATGTATATGAAGATAAGCTATGGACAATTTGAATAAATAATGGTAAAAAGAATAAGTCGTGATTTCTGAATTTGTATTAGCACGTGTAGATGTGCACCATTGGGATAAGTTTTTATCGTTTCGTACATGCGATTATTTGTATAGAGATTGGGATGGTTAAGTGAGATAAGGAATGAATATAAGATAAGTCTGCTCCGAAAGAATATGTTTATTTTGTAAAATTATTATATTAAAAGTTTCTAGATAAAAATTCTGAAAATGAATATGATTGATTGATAAATGAAGATATATGAGGATTGTGAGAGATATGAGATTTGATTTCGTAATAAGGTGTATATTCGTATGTTTGAAATATATGTATGTATATGAGTATTTGAATGATGTTTGGATTGCTTGTCATGTATGTGCTTGTGTATGAGAAATCATGTGATGAGGTTATGTTATATGGTATGTGCGCCTGTGTGTTGTTAGATTATGTGTTTTGTGATGAATTAGTTGTTATGTGTGCTTCGTGGTTGGTTGCACAATGATAGCGTATGCTTATGTGAAAAAAATAAATGATTTGAAAACTGATGTGAATATCAGATGTTTTAAAGTGTGTTTGTTATGTTGTATTGGTTCGAATGTATTTGTAAGAATTTGTTAAGTTGTATTGGTTCGAATGTATGTGTAAGAATTATGAAATCGTGTTTGCATGAATATAAAAGAAATGTGCTATGGTATGTATAAATGCATATGAATCCCGAATGTGAAGCTATTGTAAGGTTATCGTGATTAAAGTAAGTTAAAGAAAGTTTGTTTTGGTATAGAAGATAGTTTGTAATCGAATAGAATGAAGTTTATTGGATTTATCGATTTGATGATATTTCAAAGATGGATATTTGTGATAAAAGTATATATGTATATGACTTCATATTTCATGTGATTGAAGTGAATTCGATATTAAACGATATACTATATAGTATTCGAGTTTTGCTTTGCTTGCTTTGGATGTTTTGGCTTTTAGATTGGCACATATATATGAAAATAGATATAACGATTTGCATATGTAATAGATAAAGGGTTAGTCAAAAGTTGATAATGCTGAATTTGTAACTTGGTAATGTTGAAAGGTTTCTACTATGCTTGACTTTATGTTTTATTTGTTACATGAACATGGTTACTTAATGAGTTTTATAACTCACACCAAATCAGTTTGTAGTTTTGCAGGCTGGTTTCCAGATTGGTCAACCATGACAGCTTTGGAAATCATGTTCGAGACGCGGACCACCCAAGCGGCAGTCACCCTCGCAAGTGTCTTGGGAGAAGATTTAGAAGTTTATGATATTTGATTTATTATTTTGTTTGTCGTGCTGAGCACGATGTTTGTATATATATTAAGTAAATGTTTTGATTGTTTATGATGTTGTGGGCACAAAGCCTTTGAGTGTTGATAGATGATATGGGCACAGAGCCCTTAGGTGAGACAGAGCCCTTAGGTGATGCATTTGATGTGTTGGTGTGGACCTGATGTCAATTTTGATATATGATGTTTGTTTCAGGTTCGTTTTAATGCTGGACTGAAATCTAAATTGTCCAATTTTAGGATACATCATGTCAGATTTTTTTTTGTAAATTTAGAGGCTTATAGATATGGGTTAAACCTGTCTCATGCCGGTAGCATCCTGCCTCTAGCGGGGTGTTACAGTTGTGGTATCAGAGCAGAGGTTAGGGTGTCGGTGACTGCAACTATAGGGTATCTGATTCGTCTGAGTAATTTTTCTACTACGTATAGATCATATAGGTCTTATGTTTATAACTTGACTTGAAATGATTTCTGGTATATGGTATAATATGTTATAGTTTTGTTGATATATGTGATTTGGATTACCTGTATATGTATGTGTATAAGTGTACTAAGTTAAAATTATGTGGTTTATATAGATATATGTATAGGTAAGTAATGTGAATTCAAGGTGTTTTGAAATACGAGAGATTATATGATGTTGGTAGTCTGAACAGTGAACGAATATTTTGACTCATGTTTTGAAAACTTGGTGTTTGATTTTTGGTATAAAAGTGTTTTGAAAAGAGAAAGGAAAGGAAAGAAGAAAGAAAGAAAGAAAGTTTTCAGAGGTTTTCATTTTGATTATAAAGGATAAATAAAATGTTTTCGCCTCGACGCTTGAGCCACATTTTCATGTTTTGAGATTTATCGATATGTTTCTGTTGAGGTGATTGATATTATGTTTCCGTCTCGATGCTCGAAATTGATTTTGATATTTTTAAAATTGTAAAACTTGTTTCCGTCGAGATGCTCAAAAATCTATTTACGTCATGGTGCTTGATGATTTTATGTTTTTGACCCTATGTGGTGCTTGTATATGTTTCGTTCCAGCGTGGCCTAGGCGTTTGTTATGGGGTCCAGATCATCGGAAAATGGCTGGCCCACTACTCTATCGACATGGTCCGTACACTGTCCGGTCTATGCGCGCGACTGAACAATGGACGATTGATATGTATTCTGAAAAGTTTGCATTAAATATTTATTTTTTATTTACACATATTTATGTTTTGGGGAAAAAGGGATTTCAAAAGAATTACATTTTGATTTTAATGCATTTTAGCATCGTTTATAATATTATGCGATATGATATGTTTCTGTCACGACGCTTATATATAGTTTTTACAATTTTATAATTTGATATGATATGTTTCCGCCATGATGCTTGTATAGGGGTTTGTCCAACTGCAGTGGGCCGACCCGACCCTCTGTTGACAGGGGATCGTTTCGTTCATTGTCCAATCTGTGCGAGCGATTTTGGCATTGGGGCTTGTTTATGTTTCGTCCAGAGAGTAATTTCTTTTGAAACATTTTCTATTTTGAGATATATTTAATTTTTAAATTTAAAGTTGGAAAAAAAACCCCTCAATTTTTGCTCCATCACATGCATCACTTTTTATTTTATTTTATTTTTTTACTAGAAAACTTATAATAATATTACTTTACCATATGATATATATATATATATTATATATATATATATATGTGTGTTTGGATTAAATTGGAAGTGTCCTAATGATTTTGAACTTTAGGAATTCCTCAATTAATTTTTTTGTTGTAAATAAATTAGAAACCACTATTTTTTTCATAACATGAACAACTTAATTTCATCATAAGAACCTTGAATTGGAAAACTCTTGTTTGCAATGTGAGAATGATCCTTAGACTTGAGGTCTTTACTAATCTTACATATGAAAGCAACTTTGACGTCGGCATGAGTAATCATCTTAAAGATTGCCAATATGGGAGTGATTGAGTTACATGTGAGGCATATGAAGATTATGGATGACACAATAACGAATTTAACAATCTGGATAATGTATATTATGAGAGTTTATATCTCATGTGCAGTTAACATAGTGATAATACAAACCTATGCTCATAGTGGAGAATTCCAAAATATTGGCTTTCAGAGTTCTCGTATTGCAATATTATCAAGATTATGATCAGCATTCAAACCTTTTACTATTAGGGTTGATACGTTCCAGATCTTAGGTCATTTGATGGGATATAATGGAGGCGAATGATTAAATCATACACGAAATCGTCTACGGATGAGTTTTTATTTTATTTTCATTTGGAGGTAATGACATACTGTTAGGTGTTGCTGATAATATATCCAAGATTAAATCAGATTAGGACCAATTAATGGCACACTTTATTATATAGGCATATAAACCATATATCTACGAGATATATCTTATATGATGAACCCATTAGAGTGATTTACAAAGGAATAAAATATAGTTTTGATTTATGAGATCTTATCACTTCTAAATATTCTTGGTCGTAGGATTATTGATAATAATGGAATTAATATTTGGATATATTAGCATGATGGTTATTACCACCCATTTAAAGTGGGGTAGCCATTCCACAGGCTACTAGCAAAGTCCGATTGCTCAGCCAATACAATCAAAATATAGCACAACGAAAAAACAAAACATACAACAAATACCAATAATTATTGTCTTCAGAAAACCTCTCAAACGTATTCCATATGTCGGTAATGATAGGCTATAAATATTGCACCCACGTTTATAAAATAGCCTAAAGCTTGTCCAACAAGTTTCCGACATAGAGACCGACACAGAGATCGCCTGGGCTAGAAGCCTCGGACAACACAACTACTTCTGTCGCAGGTTGAGTTTTAACGAATACGATCAAGACTCCATATACAATATAATAGACGACATAAAGTATACATTTATCAATGCGACACTATGAAGGGCATTTTCGAGCGTCAAAAAGAAGTCAAAGTATTCGTAAAGTACCATCAACACTTAGTTATTAGGGTTGGGATACCATGTATTATATTAGCTAGTGATGATAGTAGTTGGTTAAATGTCATGTCACAATCCATGCGTACATGGTTTGAAGGAAATGTAACAATTGTAATGAAATATGATATTTTTTATTAATTTTATTATATCATTTGCTTACAACATTACCCTTATCGTCAACAACAACCTCTTTAGTATCAGATATATTCCTAACACTCGTAATCATGTTTTACAATACGTAGGACAACTCTTGTGGATCAATCACCACGAAACCTCTCATATCCAACTCATCTCTTCGAACACCAACCTCTGACACTCTATTGATCTAACACTAACATATAGAAGATTTTTATTACCTCGGCTAACATTTCTGTTCAGACTTATTAATCTGTTTATCAACTCCTTAACTTCCCACTGCCTGATTTGCTAAGTCAAAAGCAATCTACAAATATTTTAATGAACTGCCAGTAATTTTCGGGATAATCATCTAAGCAGTACAAATATTGTATGCCAATGAACCAAATGAACGCCCCAGATCATGCCACGTAAGGGTTGAGGTACTGTAATATTATATATAGCGCCCCCTACTCGCCCCAATCACCCTAAGTTTCTTAATGTTATACACTCGAGTTCTTGGGGTGACCTAACTGTAATTATAAAAATACCCCGCTTTAATGCCTTTCGATTTCATGTAAAAAACGTCTTCCTCATATACCCTCAATGTCCATACCCAAAAAAATTACTTCTTGATGAAATCGAGTCCCTACTACAACTACCATGCCAACCTATATACATCCTCATAACCAAAGAACTACATCAGGAAGGAAACCCCATCTACACGCGATGTTCTAATGCCATAAAAAATCCAAACAAGTAACCCATGTTTTTCGACCTAACAGCCGCAAATGAAAGAATTTACCATCTGAAAATTGAGAATCTTTATTCACCACTGCGGTAATAGAATTCATTAAAAAACACAAGTACATAGTCGAATGAGGTGACTTCAACATTAAAGGAAAAAGCCTTCCAAGAATAGGGACAAATCATGGCATGATATACTCGCAAAAATGGAAACACATTAGTAGTTTTTTACTCTGTGTAAAGAAAGATGCCTTCAGGATTACATCATCAGATATATGCAGTTGAAGGCCTTTGCAAAGGATCATTTCAAAAAGGAAAATCCATCATACTTAAGCCCATTTTCGTCATTCCTCAGTCTACAGGATGAATCCAAGAATTGGGCATAACAAAATATCATATTTTTAAGTTATAATTTTATATAATACACATTATGCCAACAGTGCTCTATGGATATATTCATGGAGAACGATTGGAAAAGAACTAATTTTAATAACGATATAGTTCTCGACATTTTTAGTAACGATGTTTTATCCTATCATCTGATGAAAGGAACTAGATCAACAACCACAACGTCTGAGATCCCATTATATCGAAGGACCGACACAAATAGGAAAGACCGCCTAGGCTAGAATCCTCGGACGACATAATTACTTATTCGACAGGTTGAGTTTTAACGAATTGATCAGGACGCTCTATATAATATAATAGACGGAATCAAGTATACATCTATCAATAACGACACTATGAAGGGCATCGTCAGATGTCAAAAAGAAATCAAAGTATTCGGAAAGTGCCATCAAGTCAAAGTTATTAAGGGTGGGATACCCTGTATTATATTAGCTAATGATGACAATAGTTGGTTAAATGTCATGTCATAATCCATGCGTACATGGTTTGATGGACATGTAATAATTGTAATGAACTATGATCGTTTTTAATTATTTTATTATATTATTTGCTTACAACATTACCATTATCGTCCACAACAATATCATAAGTGTTGACGGCGGATTTTGGTCTCAGGGTAATATGGGAATATCACCTCCGAGGTAATCCTCCTTCAATAGTGAATTTGTTTGGTTATGGGGACCAAAAGCAAATTTAGCGAGAGACAGATAAACACACCAATCGACAAAGAGATTTAACGTGGTTCGGTGGATTTGGATCCGACCTACGTCCACGGACACAAACAAGATGACACTTTTATTACTCAAATACACTTCTCGGATCTTTTGTGTTTACAAGTCAGAGCTTGATGATTCTGATCACTAATTTTTTGATGCCTTCAACTTGTCCCTCTACACTCACTCTACCCTCCTATTTATAATGGTGAAGAAATCAGATTCCTATTTGTACAAGAATTCCCAATTGGAGATGGTCTCCTTTTCCTATCAGGATTCCTAGTCAAAACTATTCCTTTTTCTCATAAGGATTCCTAATCAAAACTACATTTATTTCATTTATCCTATTAGGATATTAACTTATTACTTTACCCCATTAAAGTAGGACACTTATCCTTTTTTTCCGCAAGAATATGATGCTTTATCTTCCTGAGCACGCCTCGTCATGTGCTCGGTCTTCATGAGGTCGGTCATGATAGTCATTTGAACTGAGAATGTTGTTGTCGATCTGATAATGCCCGGTCATCCGATCTCAAGTGGTCGGTCTCTACATGTTGTGGTCGGGTCGGCTTTAACGATCTCGCCCAAGAAGGGAATTACCCTTTTTTACCCCTGCCGTACTCCTTAAATAACACATAGTGCTCGGAAAACACCATCAACATCTGTCCCCTAGTTCTCGGTTCCAACTAGTATACAAGTGGTGCCGGGAACTATAAAAAGATGGTGTGCTCATCGCCTTGCTGGTGGTCGCTCCAGAATTTACAGAGAAATTGCTTTCGCCATCAACTAATTCTTCTGTTTCTATCTTCATATCCTCGATTTTTTTTGGAGATGCTGATCTTATTCAGAATGATTCTCCACCTCAAAGAAAATTGCTTACGATGATGTGCTCGGTGGCATGTGATCCTGTCTTGAGCTGTGAGAGATGCTCGGACCTGGGGGAATGTTACGTCTCTAGTCCGAAGGACTGACTCGGTGGGACGCAACCCGACCTCGAGCTGAGAACGACACTTGGACCTGAGGGAATGTTACGTCCCCAGACCGAAGGGCTGACTCGGTGGGACGTAACCCGACCCCGAGCTTAGAAAAACACTTGGACCTGGGGGAATGTTACGTCCCCAGACCGAAGGGCTGACTCGGTGGGACGCAACCCGACCTCGAGCTGAGACGACACGACACTTGGACCTGAGGGAATGTTACGTCCCCAGACCGAAGGGCTGACTCGGTGGGACGTAACCCAACCCCGAGCTTAGAAAAACACTTGGACCTGGGGGAATGTTACGTCCCCAGACCGAAGGGCTGACTCGGTGGGACGTAACCCGACCCCGAGTTTAGAAAAACACTTGGACCTGAGGGAATGTTACGTCCCCAGACCGAAGGGCTGACTCGGTGGGACGTAACCCGACCCCGAGCTGAGAAAGGCACTTGGACCTGGGGGAATGTTACGTCCCCAGTCCGAAGGGCTGACTCGGTAGGACGTAACCCGACCCCGAGCTGAGAAAGGCACTTGGACCTGGGGGAATGTTACGTCCCCAGTCCGAAGGGCTGACTCGGTGGGACGTACCCCGACCCCGAGCTGAGAAAGACAAAATGGTCTCGGCGGAATGAAATCCAGCCCCGAGTCGATTAATCAAGTGGCCCCGGCGAAACGAATCCATCTCCGAGCCGATTAATCAAGTGGCCTCGGCGGAACGAATCCAGCCCCGAGCTGATTAATCAAGTGGCCTCGGCGGAACGAATTCAGCCCCGAGCCGATTAATCAAGTGGCCTCGGCGGAATGAATCCAGCCCTGAGCCGATTAATCAAGTGGCCTCGGCGGAACGAATCCAACCCCGAGCCGATTAATCAAGTGGGATTTATTCAGAAGGGAAGTGAATCAACCTTTTGGAACCCTACCGAATCTGGCAAGGGCGTCCCCTTACCAGACCAGTGAAAAACAAAAACAAATCTCTGGAAAATAAAATTAAAAGGCGGGGGCGACTTATCGCTTATCCCAAAAAAAAAATGTTTCGCAAGTATAAACAACAACATGGATGCCTCAAAACAACGTCCTGTCCGAGGCCTCCAAAACACAATTCTAAATCTTTCAATTCAGTGTCCCGGCGAACCAGGATTCGATCAGAAAAGCGTTTGAATGGTAAGGGCACCACCTCTACACGTCGGTTCACTGGGGAGCCTGTGTATTGTATGAGGGCTCCTCCTTACACGCTGCGTGGAGCAGGCACACGCCACAGGGGCATAACGCATCCCCGTGCTGTGTGTCTCTCGCGGATCCGGATGATGAATGGATCAAAGAGTGTCCGGGATACTAAGGGTATATTCCTCCTTAGGTCCGGGATCACTGGAGCTAGCAATCGTCACGGGGCATCATCATTCCCCGTGCTATGCTTTCCCACAAATCCATTACATCAGGTAAGTGAGGATCAAAAGAGTGCTCGACACATTAAGGGCATGTTCCTCCTTATGTTCGGTAACACTGGAGTAAGCAATCGCCACGGGGGTATCATCCCTCCCCGTGCTATGCTTCTCACGGATCCTATGCATCGAGTATGTCCCTGAATATTCTGAGGACCCCGAGCTTGAGAGACATTTGGTTTTCGGGGGAATGTTCCGTCCCCAGGCCAGTAGGCATGACTCGGTGGGACGTAACCCGACCCGAGCGTGTAACAAACATCGATCTCGGCTGGTACAAGAGCAGACCCGAGCCGGAAAGAGGCATCGGTCTCGGCGGTACAAGAGCAGACCCGAGCCGGAAAGAGGCATCGGTCTCGCGGTGTGTGCAAGACAGACCCGAGCCGGAAAGAGGCATCGGTCTCGGCGGTACAAAAGCAGACCCGAGCCGGAAAGAGGCATCGGTCTCGGCGGTTACAAGAGCAGACCCGAGCCGGAAAGAGGCATCGGTCTCGGCGGTGCAAGCAAGAGCAGACCCGAGCCGGAAAGAGGCATCGGTCTCGGCGGTACAAGAGCAGACCGAGCCGGAAAGAGGCATCGGTCTCGGCGGTGTGTAAGAGCAGACCTGAGCCGGAAAGAGGCATCGGTCTCGGCGGTACAAGAGCAGACCCGAGCCGGAAAGAGGCATCGGTCTCGGCGGTGCAAGAGCAGGACCCGAGCCTTTTGGGATCTGTTGCCTTTCTTCCAACTCTACACTGGTCACTACAAGCAAGGCTCTTCTTAATACATCATCTCTGCATCTCAGCATTCCATGCATCCGACCGGATGACTTACGCTATCAACTTGGTCGACCTAAAAAACCGAATGGTCTATGTACACACCGAGATAGCCTTCTTTTACCAAGTCTTTCCACCTGCTCCCGCAGGTCTCTGCACCCGTCCGTTGCATGTCCTCTGGAGTTGTGGTGTATGCAATAAGCCTTTTGGTTCCTCTTGTCCGGGGAAAATCTTCTTTGGTCGGGTTCTACTAAGAGGCCTTTCCCTTGGATCTCCACGACAATTTGTCCCAGTGGTTTATTTAGGGGAATATATGCATTTTCCCCGACCACATGGTTTACTTGGGCGGCGCCCTTCTCTATTGGTTGTCACGGTGCTGCATGGTTTGAACTCCTTGTGCTTCGGGGGTAGTTTTCTGGTTTTTTCTCTTCTATACGGCGGGGGGCGCCCTCCCTTGTGGTTCTTTCTCTGATGGTGTTCCCTTATCGGGATATTTTCTCCTCGTTCTCCAATAAAACGAATTTTCGGGCCACCTCCAGGGCAGTGGCGTAGTCCGGGTGTCTTGGATTCTTAGATGGGTCCATAGCCTTCCGACCCTCAAGGCTCCCTTCAAGCTTTCCAGGGCCTCGGGGGATTCATACCCTCCGACTTCGAGTACCATATTATGGTATCTTTCAATAAATATCTTCAGAGGTTCATCGTCTCCTTGTTTCATAAGCCTTAGTTCTCCAATCGTCTTCTGGGGACACAAGCCCCCTTGAAGTGTCGTATGAATGACTTTCTCAGTTGTGCGAAGCTGTTGATGCTCCTTGGGGCTAGGCTTCTATACCATAGAATGGCCGGTCCGGCCAGATTTAGGGGGAACACTTTGCAGATGGTGTCCCCTGTTACCCCTTGCACCTTCATTAGTAGGACGAAACCTTCAATGTGGGTTTTGGGGTCGGTATGGCCCTTGTATGGGGTCATGGTCGGCATGCTGAATCTTTTTGGAATTTCTCCGACTTTATCTCTTCTGTGAGGGGGGACTCATCTTTGCCGTCCTGGACATCCCCTTTGTTTGCATTAGGGTATACTCCCCCATTTGACCAGCTCCTCCCGTAACCAAGATTTCATGCCGCTGTCTTTGGTTCCATGCCGCCTCCTGTGGTTTCTCTTTTTCTGTTATCTCGGGAACGGCACTTCTCAGGATCGGTGTCCTCTCGCACTTTTTCGGTATGCTCTTTCCCCTTCTTCGGGTGCTTCGGGTGCTGTGAGGGCTATCGTAGGAGGAGTCTGGTGATGATTTGTCATCTTCCTCCTCCCATGTGTCCTCGTTTGGGAATCTTTTTGCACTACCACGGATCTCACCCTGTAGGGTTCCCTCCTCCGGGGTCTGTCGTCTTCACTTACATCGACAATTCTCTTTCCTTCCGCTATTTCATTCCTTCGTCGGCTAGTCCCGGCCTCGAATTGTCCATTGTGTGCTCCTTCTATCCTTTCCAATCGGTCTACTATGGTTTTTAGCAGAGTTTGGTTTTCCTCCATTTCTTTCCTAATGTTTTCCTCGATCTTTTCCATCCAATCTGCAGCCGACACTACAAGAAAACTACCAAATAGCGACGGAAAAATCCGTAGCTAATTCGTCGCTAATAGGCCATTAGCGACGGAAATAGCGACGGAAAAATTCCGTCTCTATTTTGTTGGTCGCAAAAAAAATAGCGACGGAAATATATCATCCGTCGCTAAAGTTAACGACGGATGGAAATTCCGTCTCTATATAGCGACAGAATGTCCGTCTCTAATTAGCGACGGTTAGTATTCCGTCGCTAAATAGCAACGGAAAATTTCGTTTCTAATTAGAGACGGAATTTCCATCCGTCGCTATTTAGCGACGGAAATTCCGTTTCTATAATTTTTTTGAAAAAAAAAAAAATTAAAAACTGAAATTTTAAAATTTTAGATAGGCGGGAAATTTAAAATTTTAAAAATATTTAGCGACGGAATATTTCCGTAGCTATTCCGTAGCTATAAATTTTTTTTGAAAAAAAAAATAAAAATTTTAAAATTTTAGAGAGGCGGGAAATTTAAAATTTTAAAATTTTGAAAATATTTAACAACGGAATATTTCCGTAGCTATTCCGTAGCTATATTTTTTTTTTTTGAAAAAAAAAATTAAAAACGAAATTTTAAAATTTTAGAGAGGCGAGAGGAGGAAATTTAAAATTTTAAAAATATATGAAACTTTTAAAATTTTAGAAATGAAAAAATTTTATAATTTTAGAAAAAGAAAATTTTAAAATTTAGAAAGGAAATTTTTTTAAATTTTAGAGAGGTTGGAAATTTAATAATTATATAGATATGAAAAATTTATAAATTGTAGAGATATTAAATTTTAAATTTTAGATAAGGGAAAATTTTAAAATTTTGAATGGTATAAAATTTAAAAAAGTGGATTTTTTAATTGTTATATATACATCTTAAATTATACAAGTTACCGTAATGTCCACCGCGAGCTTCGACACACCACCATCCATTTACGAAACGTCCACCGTTTGTTTCTTAAGAAATTTTAAAAGAGGGGATAAGAAAAATGAGAAATTGATAATGAGAGTTGAGGTATGAAAAATTTGATGGTATATGAAATTGAGTAAGAAAATTTTGGATGGTGTATTGGAGTTGAGAGTTAAAAAGATTATGATGTATATATAGAGGAAAAAAATAAGAGAAGCGGGAAAATTTGTAAATTTTGTATACTTTTGAAATTTTCACAAGGTGGGAAATTTTTGAAATTTGACGAAAATTAGCGACGGAATAGATGTTCCGTTTCTATTTAGAGACGGAAAATCCGTCTCTATTTTTTTAAAAAAAAAAAAGTGGAGCCGAAAGAAATAAAGTTTGGGGGGATTGAAAATTTTAAAAATTAGCGACGGAATAGAAACGGAACAATTCCGTTTCTAATTAACAAAAAAATTTAAAAAATAAAAAAAAATTTAAAATTAGCGACGGAATTGAAATTATGTTTCTAATTAGCGACGGATTTTGAATTCCGTTTCTAATTAGCGACGGATTAGAGACGGAAAAATTCCGTTTCTAATTAACAAAAAAATTTAAAATAAAAATAAAAATTGAAGATTAGAAACGGAATTTCAATTCCGTTTCTAATTAGCTACGGAATTGATATTCCGTTTCTAATTAGCGATGGAACAATTCCGTTTCTAATTAATAAAAAAATAAAAATAAAAATTAAATTTAAAATTAGCGACGGAATTGAAATTCCGTTTCTAATTAGCGACGGATTTTGAATTCCGTTTCTAATTAGCGACGGAAAAATTCCGTTTCTAATTAACAAAAAAATTTAAAATAAAAATAAAAATTAAAGATTAGAAACGGAATTGAAATTCCGTTTCTAATTAGCTACGGAATTGAAATTCCGTTTCTAATTAGCGACGGAATATCAATTCCGTTTCTAATTAGCGACGGAACAATTCCGTTTCTAATTAATAAAAAAATTAAAATTAAAATTAAATTTAAAATTAGCGACGGAATTGAAATTCCGTTTCTAATTAGAGACGGAATTTGAATTCCGTTTCTAATTAGCGACGGATTAGCGACGGAAAAATTCCGTTTCTAAACAAAATTAGCGACGGAATAGTAATCCGTCTCTAATTAGCGACGGATTTTCATTTCCGTCTCTAATTTAGAGATGGAATTTTTTTGTCGCTAAATTCCGTCCCTAATATCATTATCCGTTTCAATTCCGTCTCAATTCCGTCGCTACATTTTGAAATGGAATATTCCGTCGCTAAATTCCGTCGCTAAAACTGTAATTTCTTGTAGTGCGAGCTCCCTGATGGTTGGTGGTTTCCGTCTTCCGCCATTGTCTCACTACGCGAGTTGCTTTTTGTTGAGTTCCCCACAGACGGCGCCAACTGTTGACGGCGGATTTTGGTCTCAGGGTAATATGGGAATATCACCTCCAAGGTAATCCTCCTTCAATAGTGAATTTGTTTGGTTATGGGGGACCAAAAGAAAATTTAGTGAGAGACAGATAAACACACCAATCGACAAATAGATTTAACGTGGTTCGGTGGATTTGGATCCGACCTACGTCCACGGACACAAACAAGATGGCACTTTTATTACTCAAATACACTTCTCGGATCTTTTGTGTTTAAAGTCAGAGCTTGATGATTCTGATCACTAATTTTTTGATGCCTTCAACTTGTCCCTCTACACTCACTCTACCCTCCTATTTATAATGGTGAAGAAATCAGATTCCTATTTGTACAAGAATTCCCAATTAGAGATGGTCTCCTTTTCCTATCAGGATTCATAGTCAAAACTATTCCTTTTTCCCATAAGGATTCATAATCAAAACTACATTTATTTCCTTATCCTATTAGGATATTAACTTATTACTTTACCCCATTAAAGTATGACAACTTATCCCTTTTCCGCAAGAATATGATGCTTATCTTCCTGAGCACGCCTCGTCATGTGCTCGATCTTCATGAGGTCGGTCATGATAGTCATTTGAACTGAGAATGTTGTTGTCGATCTGATAATGCCCGGTCATCCGATCTCAAGTGGTCGGTCTCTACATGTTGTGGTCGGGTCGGCTTTAACGATCTCGCCCAAGAAGGGAATTACCCCTTTTTACCCCTGCCGTACTCCTTAAATAACATAGTGCCCGGAAAACACCATCAACAATAAGTATTAAACATATTCTTAACACTCATAATCACGTTTCTTAATACGTCGGACAACTCCCATAAATCCATCACCTCGAAACCTCTCATATCCAACCCATCTATTTGAACACCAACCTCTGACACTAAATAACCAGGATCACTTTCACCAACCGAACTACGAACTTCAATTTCAGACACACTTAAATGACCCCTCTTATATTCAATAATAGAACCACTTTCACCAAATCCTCTTAACATCATATCCCTTCTAAGCTCCGATAGAGCCATTGATAACGTCCTAGTCAATATAGGAATAATTTTTTTCGGAGCGCAGTGCCATACATCTATGTTCTCACGGAATAATATTTTGACAACACCCGAATTATAGGAGGTCTCATTGCACTTTCTTCAAGCATATGCTAGTTGAATAATTCAAGTAACCTTTCATTTTATAATATATCACACCTCATTTTTTATTAGAATTCTCCAGTCAATATTTAACAACCCACAGAGCGTGTTTATCATTTACAGAACAAAATCTATTACCATAATAAATCAGCTCGCACTAACAATCCGCCGGGAACACAAAATATGTCTGAAGTTGATTATTCCCATCCAAGTGATGATCGTAAACATTTACTCTCACCAACCCACTAGCTTTTAGAGCTCATAATGGGAGAACACTTTATCATAATCTCATCAACTTTAATACTTTTGTTATTGTACCGAAGCTTCATTTGAGAAAATAAATTAGGCAAAACAACTATAGAACTATAATCACTTTAAGATACACCTTCAACAACACCCATTTTTATATCATCTACCTCCATTAACCTAAATATTAAAATTAAATAAAACAAGTTACAAATAACATAATCGATATTGACAATTCTAAACTGTCCCAAAATATCCAAATCATTAACATAGTAAACGGTCCTTAATGTATATTTACATTCTTTTCCACTAACGAAGCAGAGATAAGATAAATCGCACCCTTCTGAATACTCCCAACATTCCCTATTAAAGTGTCTTTGTAATTGGTCCACACGTCCACCGACAAAAAAATGATCTACAACCTCTATCTCATGTCTCACTTATTCCCTCTCAACGCCACCAATTAACATATATCTTAGTTTTCTTAATATCTGATACTTGTTTGACTGACCAGGGTCCACAATCCACATCTCCAGATTCCCATCACCCACCCCTACTTGTGTGAGCAATAAGTCCATTGAAATGACCTCTATTAGAGTTTCTATATGGAAGTGTTTATCTTATGTTTCTATGGAAAGCTCTTGATAAAGATGTATGGATGATCCTTATACTTGAGTTCTTCACTAGTATCGCATGTGAATCATGTAATTTTGATACATACATAAGCATCTTTTGAGAATTCCATATTTAAAGTATGTGAAAATTGTGAGAGACACAATAAAGAATTTACCACTCTAGATAATATATGTTATAAGAGTTTATATCCCATGCGCGGTTGACAATGATAATGAAAATATATGGACGTAGTGGTATTGGAACTAGTGGAAATATCTTCTAATTAATAAAGATAAAATGATATGGCTAAAGTCTTCTTTTTGATCTTGTGTTAATAGGATCATAGCCCATAAACAAATCTATCACACTATGAGAGTTAATGCGATTAAAGTTTATATTCTTGTGGAAAAATCAAATGACTTAAAGACCAAAGTCAAATGAAACATACAATCTAAACAACTTGTTTCCTAAAAACTTGTTTGTCTTCCTTTTCACATACTGGCACTACAAAAATTATACCCTTTAGCGTCGAAATAAATCGACGCCAAAAACCATATTTTCAACGCAAAATATTATTAGCGTCGAAAGAATCAGACGTAAAAAGTGGACGCCGAAATGTCGACGAGAATAACTTTTAGCGTCGAAATAAATAATTGCGACGCTAAAGACTGTATTTGGCGTCCAATTTTTTTCGACGCTAAATTAAATTTTCTGACACTATAGGTTATATTTAGCGTCGAAATATGTCGACGCTAGAGTATATTAAAAAAGTAATATCTGTATACTTACTGCGACGATTTTCTTGTAACTATTAGCGTCGAAATGTTCTACGCCAAAAGATTGATTTTGGCGTCGACTGTTTCGACGCTAATAGTTAAAAAAATTTATTCTTTTAAAAAATTATTAATTTACTTATTTTTAGTCTAAAATAATTAATTTAATATTTAATTTAATTGAAAAAAATTTTCTGATTAATAACAGAATTACGAAATATTATAATAATTATTATATTCAATTTTTTTTAGAAAAAAAAACATATTATATTAAAACTATTTGTTCAAAATGTTTATACAAAACCAAATATAAAATTTATTGCTGCTGTGATGGGGGGACGCTCGAGCCCGATGCACCCTGACTGATTGAGGCCTCCAACATCTGACAGAAAACCAGCATTTGTTGTTCGAGATGCTCCATCTTCTTCTCGTGGTCCACCTTGACCTGTTGTAGCTCGTCCTTAGTCTGCTTTAGCTCGTCTCGGGTGGTGGCTAACTCGTCTCGAAGAGAGGCATTTTCCGAATTAACAGTACTGCGTGCAGATGACGTCGGCTTCTTACGAGTGCCAAGGCCAATGTTGTAAGCTGTCTGATTCTTGAAAACCAATTGCAACAACTGCTCATCTGGTATCGGGTCGGACCCTGTCTCCTGAGTTTGATGTTGGAGTTCCATCATTTCGTCCTGTTTCAAAAAATAAGTTAATTCTGGAAATGATTGCACCTCACCTGTGCTACTCTGTTATAAACAGAAAATAAATTTAATACTATTCCACATTAGTAAAACCAATGAACTGTTAAATTTTACGTTAGGATATATTTACCTCAGAATGTTCGGCACGATATTGGATAAATGGCTTCGAACCTCCACGGTGGTTAAAACGCAAGTGACTTCGATTTTCCGCATTTGCGTGACATTTATCCTGCATTTACCAACAATGTAAGTACCGAAAACAAAGACAATTATAAATTTCCGTTTATTTCAAAATTTACCTCGTGTTTTTGGTAGACCAAAGCTCACATAAGAATGTCCAGTCTTGCTCCTCTATAAAATCAGGCTTGTGTTGTGGAGCATCTGAAGGTCCATGTTCGTCGAATATTGGTTTCAGGACTTTTGTCCTATAATCTTTATAACCTTTCCCCATGTGGTAGTCAATATATTGTTGGACATTCACTTTGGTCAGATCGAAGTTGAACCACTCCTACATGAATAGAAACCGAGTAAAAATAAGTATAAAATAAAAATGTTAACTAACAAACAATATCGAAAACTTACAAGTAGCGAAGAGAATAACTGGTTGATTTTCGTCTCCCACGGTATCTTTCTCCAAGAAACGTAGTTTTGGGGAGCTTCATATCGAGCTGCAGCTCCTATGGCTGTATTAAACGCTGAATTATGTTGTCCGACTTGACTGTGTCCATCATCTGATATCTCAATCCGGATACGGCCGTGAGCCTTAACGTACTTAGACAACCCCAGGCCACGGGTGCGTCCTCGGCCCTTCGCTGTACTGGACTCACCTGTGCTAGCAGAGACTCCACCAGGGCCAGTTGTCCTTACTGATGTAGATGGAGTCGCATTAACCCGTCTGCGATTGCCCGGTGCCATCTACAAAAACACAAAAAGTTTCATGTATTTTGAATGTAATAGAACCAAACCAAACACATGCATTTTATAGTATATGTATGAACATTATATTACAAAACCAAACCAAACTAAACTAAACTTAACCAAACCAAACACATTCCAAATTTAATGTTAATCAGAATTTTCTCGGCCTTGGCCTTCCCTCTCTCGCTCACCTAAATCTCACTCACATACAAGAATCACAAACAAAAATATACAAAGCTCTCACTCACATAGCCACAAGCAAACAACGCCAAATTCACCACAAGCCATGCAATTCCAAACCCTTAAGCTCTTCTAGTCCCTCACGGCACTCACACACTCTCTCCACCACATTGTAGCATTGTTAAATGTTGCCTACAAAAATGAGTTAGGTTAATGTATGGCAAAAATACTATGTTATGCACCAGAAAAACTTACGTTAAATACGGTTGCACTTCATCACAATTACTCAATATAAACCAATACGCACGTTGAACTTCCTGAAGGGTTAGTAATTTGACACCTACTGCTCCAAATGGTCTGCAATTTTGACGGAACACTGTGATATCTTGCGAATTACTTGCATCTCCATCATAGTTTCATGGCCGACGATTAAAATGAGTCTCAATATTCTGCATGTACATCGAATAAAATGTTATTGCTTCACTTATTACAACAGCTTCAGCTATTGACCCTTCAGGGCGCGCCTTGTTTTTCACATATTGTTTGTAATCTCCCAATGCCCTGCGGATATGACAACAAGTTTGCATTAAAACTAAATTCAATGCACAGTAAAAATTTAAGAATGTAATATTTAAAACTGTATATATATAGTACCTCTCAATGGGATACATCCATCTATAATGGACAAGACCTCCCTTTCTAGCTTCAGCCGGTAAATGCAGGGCCAGATGTACCATCACATCAAAAAAAACGGGTGGCAAAATTCGCTCCAGCTTGCATAGGATTATCACGATTCCTCGCTCAAGTTCGTCAATAAAAATTGTGGTTAATGTCCTCTGACATAATTATTTAAAGAAGCTAGATAGATCAAATACGATGTCGCATACATTCGGGGGGAGATAAGGTCGAATGCCAACAGGAAGGAGAATCTCGAGAAGCACATGACAATCGTGACTCTTTAATCCCGTTATTGTATCATCTCTGACCCAACGCCCAATATTCGATGCATAATCATCAGGGAATTTAACCATTTTCAGCCAATCACAAAATGATTTTCTCTCTGATTGAGTGAGCACATAACTAGCAGGTGGCTTAATAAGACCTCGAGAAGTGACTTGTAAATGCAATTTACTACGAATTCTAAGATCTTGTAGGTCCAATCTAGTATTTACAGTGTCTTTTGTCTTACCCAAAATATTGAATAATGTGCCTACTAAACTCTCACAAATGTTTTTTTCTATATGCATTACATCCAAATTATGTCGCAAACTCAGATTCCCCCAATATTCTAACTCAAAGAAAATACTTTTTCCTGTCCAATTCAACTCTTCAGGTAAGCGTTTTCGATTTTTATCTCTATTATTAGGATGTTTACCTGGTGTGCTGTCTCTGAGATGTTGATGTTGGCAAAGTTTGTCGAATCCAGATAATGGACTGGGCATACTCTGAGGTTCATGTTGACCGTTAAATAATTTACTCCTCCGCCAAGGATGACTCAACTCAAGAAATCTCATGTGCCCTCTGTATCCTATTTTATTCCGTAATCGTTGCGAAGGTGTTTGACCCGCACAAACTGGACATGCCATGTATCCCTTAGTGCTCCATCCGGATAATGAACCATAAGCTGGAAAATCATTAATGGTCCATAATAATGTGGCATGCATCTGAAAATACTGCTCGGAAGCTGCACCATAGGTATACACACCCACATTCCATAATGTTTGTAACTCATCGATCAATGGTCTCAAGTAAATATTCATATCTTTACCAGGGGAACGTGGACCAGGGATAAGCAATGACATAAACATGAACGAATCATTCATACATTTCCATGGAGGTAAGTTATATGGAAAAACAATAACGGGCCACATGCTATAAGAGTTGTACATATTCCCAAATGGGTTAAAACCATAAGAGGCAAGACCTAACCTGACATTACGGAGGTCCTCAGCGAAACGGGAGTACATGTCATCAAATTCCTTCCAATCGGTTCCATCCGCAGGATGTCTAAGTATGCCCTCTGCACCGATCCTCTTTTCATGATGCCACATCATGTCAGTCGCTGTGTGTCGTGACATGAACAATCTCTGCAGCCTGGGCGTTAAAGGAAAATATCTCAATATCTTTTGAGGCACTTTCTTCCCCATACCACAGACTTTGTACCGACTTTCACCACATATCGGACAATATTCAAGTGATTCATACTCGGCACGAAATAATACACAATCATACATACAAGCATGAATGGATTCATACCCCATTCCCAGATCACGCAATATTTTCTTTGCCTCGTAGTACGACTTAGGCAATTCGCTTCCAATCGGTAACATTTGGCCCAGTAACTCTAGCATCATATCAATACTTTTGTTGGTCATTCTGTTGATCACTTTAATGTGTAATAATTTCACAACGAAATTCAAGATCGACATTCCAGCACCTTCAAATGGAATTTATTTTTACTTCATCAAGTAGTTCACTAAATAAATTTGATCATTTCCACTTAACACTGACATGTCACCACTGACACTATGACCAAGTTGTGGACCTTGTAAGTCATGCAAAGCATCGGTTATCTCATCGTTTACAGGTTGATTGTAACTACTGCTCTCTTCACCGCAATCAATAAACCGTGACTGAGAATGATACTGCTCACCGTGATAAATCCACGTACGGTAAGTTGGTGATATTCCTGGCATGTATAAATGATTATGAACTTCATCTAACCGTTTCCTTTTCCTATTCAAACAATTTGCACATGGACACCGAACACGACCTTCTGCATCAATGTGTTGCTTTGCGACTTCCATAAACTCATACACTCCATTACGATATTTAACACTCAATCTATCCAGCGAGCTCATCCAATTTCTATCCATTTAAGCGAAATACCTAAGTATAATAATATAATTATTAAATATCATATACACTCATCAACATTACTAATTCGTTAATTATTTATTTAAGCATATACATATATATTTAGTTGATAAAGTAAATAGTTTACAGAAAAATTCTATTTAGTTAATTAATTAACTTAATCTACATATATGAACATAAACCACTAACAAAAAGTATATAATAAACATAATCATAAAAATTGAAAAATAATAAAGAAATATAAAAGAAGACGTACCTTATGGAAAATTGATTACAATTTTATTGAAAATTTGTAGGAGAGTTGTGAGGTTGCAGAGGACAGATTCTGAGATTTCAGAGGATGAAAATGAAGAGAATGGGAGAAAAAACAGAGGGGGAGAAGGGTTGGTGGCATTCTGCATTTTAATCTATATTTAGCGTCGAAACAATAAATTCGACGCTAATTGTTGTAATTTTTAGCGTCGAAATAGTTTATTCGACGCTAAATGTCCGATTTTTAGCGTCGACATAAATTTAGATGCTAAAGATTAAAGGATTGTCGGTGGAATTTTCATAAACCTTTAGCGACGCTACTTAGTCTTCGCTAAATGTCTTGTTTTTGGCGTCGACTAATAGTTTTGACGCTAAAAGTATAACATTTAGCGCCAAAAATTATTGGAATAGTAAAATAATTTAGCGTTGAATATTTTTCGACGCTATAAGTGTACTTTTAGCGTCGATAACTGCTTTCGACGAAAAAAGTTGAATATTTGGCGTCGAAAATTACTTTCGTCGCTAAAAGCCTGATATTTGGCGTCGAATTTTAATTACGACGCTAAAAGTGATTTTTAGCGTCGAAATTTATTTCGATGCTAAATTGTTGGACGCTAAAAGCCATAATTCTTGTAGTGTGGTTATTAGAACATAATAAAAGTAAATTAAAATATCCCTAAAATTCTAGCAATAAATTTTAATTAATACCATAATTATTAAACTAAAATTATATTAAAGGCATTTAATGATTATGTCATTAATAGAAGTTCTTATAGAAATTGCTAAGAAAGCAATATAATGAGCAATTCAATGCTTACGTAAGCATGTATGATTGACTCAAGGGATACTTGAATTCATATGAATTGCAATGATGTAAAAAAATACAAAGATTTATAATCTTAAAATTTATGAAGTTATATGATACTTCTACTCATGCTATAATATATTATTCCAAAGACTAAGATGATAAGGATTAAGAAATTATCATGGGAATGAATAAAAAAAAATCTTAACTTGTATATTGCAATTAGTTATCATAAATCTTTTTATTCAATTCACATTGAATTTTCATATGATCAAATGGAAGCTTTACTTGTTGACTTGGTCAAAAGTAAACTAAGAAAGATTGAAAAACATAATGGGAGTCTATGTTACTTATAATAGATTCTCAAGAAATTGAAGAATGGCTCTAAGAATAATCTTAAGAGCAAAGGCTACGCCAAAGCCACTACTCTAAGTTTATTGACAACGAATGAGAAGAGCATATGCTACTTCGAATGGTAAGATAAGGACATTAAAAGAAAGCTTGTGAAATATATACCTTATAGGAATCCTAGAAGTAAGAGATTGCCCTCAAGATAAGGAAATAAGAAAATTTATGATCGAGAACAATAAATTAAATAAGGATAGTATTTTTCTATTTAGTATATTTAATACCACTTGCACTTCTCACTATGTCACCATATGATGAGATCTAAGAAAACTAGAAAATTCACTGTTAGTAAGTTAGATCTATGAGTGGATATATAATAGTAGGGTTACATTGACTCTAAGGACTAATATATTATTGTCATATTATTAAATTAATAATTAATATAAATGGTTTAAGATAATGTGAAAATTATTCTATAAATGTGGGTTTGGTTGTATCAAATAGAACAATCATATTTGCATCTAATGGGTAAAAACTCATTGAGAACAAATATGTTTTCTAAGAAACGGATGCTAAATAACAACATACGAATCTATGAGGTTAGATTGATAGCAAAAGGAGATATGAATCTAGTCGATTATCTACAAGAAACCTTGTTGCTTGTTGTCATTAGTAAATCTATTCGGATAGATGCTTACAATAGTTGCTTACTTAAATTCTGAGGTTTGACAAATTGTTGTCAAAAGGTTTCGCAGCCCAATAGCTCATAATAAAATTTGTAAATTATAAATGATTCATATCAAGGATAAGAGGTAAGCATTGGGAGTTGGATATTCATTTCGACGAAATAGTCAACGACTTTAACTTAGTTAAAAAAATAGAGATACTTTATATTTGCAAGATGACTAGAGAGAGTGTAAATTCTTTAATAGATATATCTTGAATATAGCAATTATTGAAGATTAACAATTCAATAAATATAATTAAATTAAATTATGGTTAAATATGTAAACTTCTCCACGATAAGATTTAAGGATAATAGCCAAAAATATGAAATAAAAGTGTAATATCCGAATTTTCGGAATAGTTCGGGAAGATTCTCGAATAGAAATTTAGGTCTCGGAATGAGATGATGATGGAGAATAAGAGTATAAGCATTGAAAGATATGATGAAAGTTCTTGAATTGATATTTCAAAGATTTGAAAATCGTGTAATTCAAAAGGGCCCCGATTACGCGTATTTTGGATATTTTTATTATGAGTAAGTTTCGATGTTTTAGCTATAGAAATAGCAAACGAACTCCGATTGAACTGATTTTTGATCTGTTGGAATGGTCTTTCGAAGATGAACAACTGGTGGAAAACACTTTTCGAAATTTGCCCCAGAAGGGTCTCAAAAATATGAATTTCAGAATAAGAAAATTATCAGGGATTAAATTACAAATTCATGGAGGTCAGTTTTTAATTTTCAAAAGTTTTCTATATATACCCCTAATTTTTTTTTTTTCAAAATTGCGAAAATGGAAACTTAGAAACATTTTACCTTCCTTATCCTTTATCCTCACATGAAGATAGTTTGGCCACCACTGCCCAGCGGGATGGCACCATCGGTGCTCCGACTCACCCAACATCCAATGGTGGTCGGTAGCCGGCCTAGGGTCGCCGAAAAATGGAAAAAACAATGGGGAAATGCACGTAACTCACCCATTATGGTCTCGGCTCATCGCTTCATTTTGTGGCATAATCCACCCACTAAATCAAAGCTCGTGAGACATGCTACAAGCCTACGATGTTGGTTTGGATGAACGACACTCGGTTTTGCATAAATCGAGACAAGAAAGAAATGTGAATAGTGAAACTCATTTGTAAAGTAGCTCTGATTCGAATTCTATTGATTCCTATGCGATTGTGGGAATGTTGGGAGTCCGCCAATACTTTTGGGATTTTAGTAAGACATCCCGATAAAAACTCAATATTTTCAAGTAAACTTCACTATGTTCGGATGCTTCCAGTAGATTCATAGAGTTATTTTTTGATGTGTATTGAGTTAATTGTACTGGAGGGTTTTGAATACGTGGTGTTGGTAAAATTTGTTGGAAATGGTGATCGAGCACCATTCACTTTTTGTATGAATATTTGATATTTATGCAATATAATATTTATTTTATCATGGTTATTTATTTATTTATATGGTAAAACTCTTACTTTATTTATATAATGTAAATCTAATTGTTAGATTACTCTAAGAGTTAGAGATTTCGAGTTACACTCAGAACCTTATATGAATTTAGTAAAGACCCGAGAGTTACAACATATGGTGATATAGTTGCAAGAGTTGCAAATAGTGTTGAGAAATATCATGCATTCTCTCGAATATAAATTATTCATAGTCTAGATATATTGACATGGGTCGGTCATTATATTGGTAAGACTAGTGCATTGTCTATATATGTAATGGACATATGGTTTGTCTCAACAGACTGTGAGCTTAGCGGAAGTTCGTATAGAAATGCAGATATTCATTAGTTGAATGAATGTTGAATTAACTCATAAAAGATGACTAATAGATATTCCATAAAACTGTCAATAGTTATCTTTTCGAGTTGAGTAGTTATTGTGGTCATTTGACTTGAGACACCACGGTGGTCTTGTGAGTGATCCTCTGTGCCTGATACCATGCATGTCAGAGACCTTTCATGGTCTGGCCTCTGGATGACTGTTAGGTATAGACCGATGCTCACGAAGATCGGTGTGTGTTAATATGAGGATTCGTCAGTCCATATGGTTGGATTTTGTTTCCAGAAATTTTAGAATATATTCCGGAAATCTTTTGGCCGAAAGTTCGTTGAAGAAATTATTTCTTTGACATTATAAATAATATTCAAAAAGAGTTTTGCTATATTATTTATTAATGGAATATAAGGATGAAAAATTTCATATATTGAGTAGATAAGGTTTTGACAGTATAACTATAACCTTACTCAATTGGAAACAGAAATGACGAAGGGATTATACATTAGCGTTTTAACCTCGACTTGTATGGTTCGACGTGTCGTGTTGTTTAGTCATGATTTGTAGGTGGACAGGCCTTCATGAAATATGTATATAAGTATATGAGATATATATGTATATATATAAATAACAACCGAACGTGAGCCTAGAGAGTTCCATTATATTGAGTTTACTCGTTGAGCACTAGGGCGACCTTTCGTCAAATGTTGACAAAGTATTTTTTGGGTTTTTAGGATTAAATTGTTTAATCTGATAATTCATGAGATGAATTGAATTAATTAATTTTATATCAATAGTTGATATAATTTTTTATTGTATAATAAATGTAAATTTGATTTACATTAAATTAGTAATTATTTTGTGAATTAATTTAATTGTTATATTAATATACAATATTAATTACTTAGCTTATACAATTGATTAATTTAAGTAAATTGGATTGTTTAGTTAAAGTAACTAAATGATTAATAAAAAGGTAACTTAGTTAACTAAGTTGGTGAGATTTTATTTAATCTTGGTTTAGTTGTTTTTGAAACAAGTGGTGTAGGAAAAAGATGCTCTTATACCATAGTTAACTTATACACCATGGTTAATTAATTGTTTTAGTTTTGTTTTTCATTATTTTGTTTTATAAAAACAAAATAAAAGCAAAAGCAAAAGACCTTCACCTTTTTGACTTTACAAGCCACTGCCTTTTTGAAAAACAAAAGAAAGAAAACAACTCTCTCTCCCAAAAATAAGCTACTGCCGAGAGCTTCACGGGTTTCTTTTTTTTTTTTTTGTTGATCAAAATCCAAGGAAATAATCTCATCAAATATTACCCTACATATAATCAAGTCTATGGAATTAATCCCTAAGTGTTAAGGGTTAATTTATGTTCTTGAGTTTTTCCTTTTCCTAGGGTTTTAAGAGTTAAAATTTGGGGAAAAGTTGGTTGCTACTCTTAAGTGATCAAACCACCTTTTGATCACCAAGATTTGTTCATTGAGTTGCTTAATTTGGTAGAGGAAGAAGAGATTTGAAAGGACTCAAAGCTTGGAGAAATTGGAAAAGGTTGGAGGCAAAAGTTTCAATCAATTGGCAAAGCTTGTGGTAAATTTAATTTGTAAATTTATTGTTCAATTTCTTGATGATTATTGTTGAGAAAAATTGTTGTGGATTTGTTGGATTAATATGAAGCATGTTAGTGAGGAATTAGAAGCATTTAAGTGTTGAAAATTAGTATATAGTTGATATGTTCATTTTGAATGGTTGGATTAATTTTTTCAAGAGTTGCAAAATTATATTGTATGCTTGAATTAATTTTTTCAAATGTTGGAAAATTAATTTTAGTATGTTTGGATTATTTTCAAGTGTTGGAAATAATTAGGATGCTTAGTTTTAATTTGTCAATAGTTGATAAATTGATTAAAGTGTGTTGAAATTTTTAAATTGACTTATGGTAATTTTTTAATACATGAAAATGTTTTAATGCATTGGAAATTTTAAGTTTGTAATTAAAAATTTTAAACCCACTTTATTTTTAAGGACTACCGAAAATTATAAAAAATATATATTTTATTCGCTCGCGATTTGATCTCGGGCGGGTTTCCGCTGCACTCGTGTTTGTCCGTTCCTCACTCAACAAATTAAGGTGAAATGAATTGGATCGATCCGGTAGGATTTGTGAGCTTCTGATAAAATCAGATTTCATGTGTGTATGTGCTTTGATGAATTATAATGTTAAATATGAGTTAATTATGATGATTTGATAATATTTGGATGGTTTCCGGAAGTTTCGGATGGTCCAGGATCCTTTCGTACCACTAACCGAAGCGTTTGTAGAAAATTTTCCGAAAATGTGTAATTTCATGATTTTAGATTTCTATTTATCTTGGAATGATATATTATGATGTATTAGGAGTATTTGCCTGGTTTTGGAAGGAGCATGACAGATCCGAAAGGTCCCGGATTCATTTGTTCATATCTTTCAGGGGATTTTCGGGTTTTGGGTCGGAAAGTGATTGATGTTATAGATTTATATTATATGATGTTTTAAGAGTAATGAAACTAAAATCATTGAAATCGAACTTGATTTGGGTATTTCGGGAAGGTCCAGAAGTTTGTTATAGTTAGACGGGAATTCTACAAAACTGCGATTCTTACCGCGTTTCGCCATTTGTTTTGACAGATTTAACTAGGATCATGAGTGTTTACGAGACCAGGTAAGTTCTCCATGTGATGAATATCAATACATTGTTTGTTGTCTATTTGTAGAAAAGATGTGTGTATATATATGTATATGTGTATGTATATATATTTTACATATAAATATGTCAATATGAACATTCCTAAATTGATATGTGGAATGTCGATATTGTATCTTGATGTTTAAGTTATTTGTCAACGATTGGTGGATATGTATAGATATTTCGGCATGATTACCTTTTGAACAAGTCTGTGATATAATATTATCGTTTTGCAATTTGTGAGCTACTTACTAATGAATGATGGATTTGAAATGTGTTGTGTGATATGTTTGACGTGTAAGTGGATACTTTTGTTTTATGTTTTCCCTGATATTTTCTTTTATGTTTTGTTTGAATGTGTTCGTTTTATGTTTTTGTTTTACGATAAAGTGTTTTAGATAAAAAATAATTCTGGACAAATCATTTCACGTGATATGAGATTTTCAATTGGATGATATATGATATGTTTTCTGCCATGGTGCTTGTATGATGTTTATGTTTTAAGATTTTGAAACCTGTGTGGTGTATGTATAAGGTCTTGTCCAGCTGCAGTAGACCGACCCATTGTCCTCTGTCGATATGGTTTTATTTTGGACAATGCCTGCTCTATGCCTGGTATTTTCATCCTTGGTTCCTAGACGCCGGATATGTTTGTCTAGTTGGTCTCTAGATGTCTGATATGGATTTATGATGACATTGGTTTGAGATTTATTTTCATTTTCAACTAAACATGTTTATGTTATCTTTTGAATATCCATGTTTTATAGTTTTCTGAAGAAAATGAATTTTTGAAGAAGTTGCTATCAGTAAAACCTCGCTCTGATTTAGATATATTTGATTTGATTTACGATACCATATGATATGTTTTCGCTGATGATTTCGATTTTGGAAACTTTTGTTTTCAGAAAGATTTATTTTTGATTAAGTTGGGTTTTAAAAGTAACTCCTTGTGTTTTGGTTCTGATGATGTATGAGTTGAATGTATGGAATTTGTATTGTTTTTTTTTTTTTTTATATTTCCGATGGTGAATACGGTCAATTGTAAACAATCCGTAATTTGTTTCCATTTTTTATATGATCACCTGTAAAGAATGTGTATTATGTCGTCCGTTTCTGATAATGAATATGATTGCCTGTAAAGAATCCGTACTATGTTTTCTGTTCTGATAATGAATACAACTGCTTGTAAAGAATCTGTATTATGTCTCCGTTTTTTTATGATGAATGAGATTGACAATATAGCATTTGCATTAGACTTTCTGTTTCCGTTGATGGATGAGATTGACCCAGTGACATCGGTATTGGTTATGTGTGTGTAGTTATTTCGGTGGGTGATTTGACATGTGTCCTAATAGCTTTGGTCAGGGTATTTGTTTGAACAGAATTCATCCAATATTTATTCTAAAATCGGTAATGAGTCACGTATGAGCCTTGTTTGATCATGTCGGTGTACGGTTTGTGCAAATATGCTTAGGTTGATCTCTCGTTCATTGTTGACGTTTATATATGTATATTAATATATCTTTATTTTGTTGTTTTTGACGATTATCATACGTTTGTTATTAAAAAATTTGGAAGCTTGTACAAGGTAAGCTTCTTAGTATGTAAATGTGATTTTGTGTGTAGTTATTTCGGTGGGTGATTTGACATGTGTCCTAAAAGCTTTGGTCATGGTATTTGTTTGAAGAGAATTCATCCAATACTTATTCTAAAATCGGTAATGAGTCACATATGAGCCTTGTTTGATCATGTCGGTGTACGGTTTGTGCCAATATGCTTAGGTTGATCTCTCGTTCGTTGTTGACGTTTATATATGTATATTAGTATATCTTTATTTTGTTGTTTTTGACGATTATCATACGTTTCTTATTAAAAAATTTGGAAGCTTGTACAAGGTAAGCTTCTTAGTATGTAAATGTGATTTTGTGTGTAGTTATTTCGGTGGGTGATTTGACATGTGTCCTAATAGCTTTGGTCAGGGTATTTGTTTGAACATAATTCATCCAATACTTATTCTAAAATCGGTAATGAGTCACATATGAGCCTTGTTTGATCATGTCGGTGTATGGTTTGTGCAAATATGCTTAGGTTGATCTCTCGTTCATTGTTGACGTTTATATATGTATATTAGTATATCTTTATTTTGTTATTTTTGACGATTATCATACGTTTCTTATTAAAAAATTTGGAAGCTTGTACAAGGTAAGCTTCTTAGTATGTAAATGTGATTTTGTTTGAATCGTTTGAAAGGTTATTCGTGTAAAAGATTTATGCTCGACTTGTTATGAAAGTAAGTTTTAAACTTTCTGATTTGATAATATTTCAAATATGCTTCATTTTTGGGTATTTGACAAAAGAATTAAATTTCAGAATGTAAGTATTTTAGATATTACCGTTTGGATAAAGTTTCAATTTTGTATGCTTTATGAACTCAATTTCTGAATCGGTTTAAGTAAGTATTTTTCAGAAAACTTTATATTTAGAAAGCGTAAAAAATAAAATGAAGTTTAAGGGCGTTATGATAGATAACCATATACGCATAAATATTATATATATGTACAATTTTCAAATTATAATCATTTTTATAATACATGTGTGGCTACTTACTGGGTTTTATAACCTACACCACAAAAGTTTGCTAGTTTTGCAGGTAAACAACTAGATTGGTTAGCCATTAAGTTTTGGATACTTATGCCTGAGACGAGGGATCACCCAAGTTGCAGTCAACCTCTCTAGAGTCCTAAGGAATGGTTATGTATATAGAAGCCTATTTGTTTGTTTATGTTTGGATCATGCAATGCACGTAGTTAAATGTATGTAAATAAAAGTTTTGATTTGTATGTGTAACTGTGGGCGCGGAGCCCTTGAGTATTGATGTTGGTTATTGATATATCTTGGGGAGACCGGAGGTCATTTTTACATAACTAATATTCATTACAGGTTGTTTTGATGCTGAACTGTGCTCCAAGTTGTCCAAATTTTAGGGTACATCAAGTACGTTTTTCGTCAGATTTGAGGCTCAGGGTTATTCATTTCTCCTGTCGGTAGCGTCATGCCTTCGGTGAGGTGTTAAAAAAATATCTATATAGAGATAGATTTTATTGGCCAGTTACATTATAAATCTTATAGTACATATGCAAGATTCTTAAAGTGGTTAAGAGTGGGATGCCGAAGGAATAAAAGTTATAGACTTATTTTATGGAATTAACTCTAAAGGAATCATGCCCAAATATTTTTAAAAGGTCATAACATTTGAAAATAGATTTCAAATTTTATAAAATAGGACATTTTTCAATAATGCTAAGCTATTTAAAAAGGCTCGATGTATCATTTGATCTTAGCATAACAAAATCGAATGGGTTCAAATGTTCATCATTTGACGTTATCGATCCTTAAGTTCTTATAAGGACTAAAGGATGCGTAGTTGACCTATTGAAGAAAGTTGGAAACTTAAAATGATAGCGATTCACAAGATGGATAACATATTTACTTCAAACTTAAAAAGTTGAATTAATTCGAATTAGAACTATAAATTGTTCTAATGAAACCAAAAGGACCGAGTTTTTAGTAGCTCTTCAAAGTTACTAAGAAATATTAAGTATTAGGAAAAATCCAATACGAAATATGATTACTCAAAATCACAATGTAATTGTGATACTGCGGGTTTTTCATAAGCACTGATGATTCGATTGTAGGCACTGCATTTTTGCATATAAGTCCCAATGATGAGCCTCGTATGGAGGCACTACCCTTTAAGTTGCGGAAGTCGCGGGAAACGGACATCGGAAGGGAAAAGTCAGAAATCAATACCTTGTTGGACTTAATTCGTTTGCTTAGCTTCGGGTTTGCTCGTTGGATCTCTGTTTTAAAATCTATTCTCGGCCCAAAACCCCGCAAGCCACACACCAAGCCCACACACACAAAGCCCACCAAAAAGAACAAACCACACGCCCAAGCCTTCCAATCACACGCCCAAGCCCATTCAAACCCATCCAAAATAATAATTAACACTTTAAACACATGTTGAAATCTAAACAAATCACCTTCCCGAATTAAAGAAATCTAATCAAATCACCTTCCCTAATTAAAGAAATAAAATCTAATCCCATAAATCCATTTTCTCAACTAAAACAATCCCCTCCATAAATTAGAGAGATCCCTTCCTTGTAGCATACTAATGAGGAGATATCCTCCATAATTGCATGACACTTTCCCTCCCCGTACAAGGATAACCTCAACCCTCTCCTATAAAAAGACACGTAAACCAAACCCTTCTGGGCCCCTAGCACATTGACGCCCAACACAAAGAAAACCATCCTCCATTGTCGTGAAACAACCTTGAAACCCCCCCGAAATTGCCGAGACAATAAGCCCTGAAACCTCCCTTAACCACCGCAGAATCACAGCCCCAAATAGCTCATTCATCACCGAAACAGTCCCTAACTACATCCCTTTCATCACCGAACAGTCCCTAACTGCAGCCCCCTTCATTACCAAAATTCCCCAAAAATCCATCTTCCATTGCCGCAAACTGCACCCGGAAAACAGCCCTATAACTATCACAAAACTGTCATGAAAAAAACTGCATCCTTTCACCAAAAATTCTGCCCTGAAAAACTGCACATCCATCACCAAAACTGTTCAAAAAACTGCACTTCTTCACCGCAAACTGCACCTGAAAAAACAGTCTTTTTTTACCACAAAACTATCTGAAAAACTGCACCTTTAAAATCGTGAAACACAGCCCATAAAATTTCCCTAAACCACCGAAAATACAGCCAAAAAAAACCACCTAAATAACTGCAAAAACAGTAAGCTAAAACCACCCAAATAACCACAAAGACAGTGACCAAAAATCACAGTAAAACAGAGCAAACAGCAGCCCAAAACAGCGAGGTAACGAAGGAAAACAGCAAACCAGTAAATCGGAAAAGTTGCGGAGCATCAACCCTTCCGACAACCGCGTAACGCACTTCCAAGAGGCGACTTAAGAGATTAGACCTGAGGGTACCCTTTTACTTATTCTCGTTCTTCATTCTGTTATTTATCTATTATTATTCCTTCGCATTTGCATTGTTGGTTTATGTATGTTGTGGCCATTGGATAAATGATTTTGTATTATCTCTCGTGGTATATCGGATGGAAACCCATACGTAAATTCCGTAGCCGGATCCGAGTGGACAGTAGTGCGGTCTGGACTTGGGATATAATTCCACGTACCACTTGAGAAACGCACATATTTCATTTTATCTAATCTTTTTTATTGTTTATTAGAAATAATATGTTATTTCCATGCATGATTTAGTTAGTTCTTTCGCATTAGGAGCTTAATTATTCTTCAATGATTATGTTTAGACGCTTATTATTTATTTATATTTCCACACTTATCAACTTAATGCGTTCATGAGATTGTGTACTTGCCGTTATGTCGACTTACTTTTATGCATGCAAACTTAGATATAGGTTTTTCTTTTATGCACGCAAACTTAGATATAGGTTGTATGCAAACTTAGATATAGGTTGTCCTTGTGTATGCGTGTTGCGTAGACTTGGTTAGATTATTGCACAAATCCTTTCATTATAAGTGGCATAAGTAAGGGACCATTCCGAACCCAACGATTTGAGGTCTTCCCTTGCGAGGGGTGAGTGTGGCCTTAAATCATTTCCCAGTTCACACTGGGTGGCGACTCAATTTATTTCTCCGGTTTAGTCCCCCGCGGTTACTCCGTACTCCCAACCAGGCCGCGAGCCTGGAACAAGCGTCTCCGATTTCGTGTCCTACAGTCTTTCGACTCCACTGGGGATAGAGAACCGGCCCAAAAATAATGACTTGTATTGTTTGTGATTTTTGTTTTAGTTAACCGTGTCTATAGTAGGCTTAGGGGGTTTAATGAAAGGCACTATTAGAGCTAGGTAATGGTTTGGTGTCTTCATTCATTCACTATCTTTCTATAAGGAAAAGCTGTGAAGGCACCTAGATAATCATTTTCTCAAAGCTTACCGTGATGGACTAATTTGGAGGACCTATCGTTTGTTCCTGTCTCCAAAGCGATAAGAGCCTAAGAAGCTTGGGTATTTAAGAGAGTCCGCTCCACCCTCCCTCTGGAGAATCTCCAATAAGAAATCCATTTGACAGTTAGTCATGTATGATCACTCGTTGGCACGTACCTTAGCGTATAAAAAAGGTGCGCTCACACGGTCGCTCGAACCCTTGAGTGAGGAGTCCTAGTTGTGGGCAATCGTTCACCAGCGGGAGCCTTTGTCTATACCTCTATAAACCCGCATGTGAACCGTAGTTGTAGGACCAACAGAAAACACCCCTTTATGCTTATGTTCGGGACCATCATCATTTGGATTCAGTTGGACCTTTCGTCATGAGTTGTGAATTTGTTGGGCCATTTAAACTGGGACGAGTTCGCCACTTATGAAAATTGGGCCAAAAGCTTCTAAATCGCCGATGGGCCACTTTATGTTGTTGAGACCCATTATCATTTGAAGTTTTTTAGCCATGTTATCGCAAAAGTTTAAACATGTTGGGTCTTTTTCAACTGGGACAAGTTTGCACCTCGCAATAGTATGATTGAATGCTTTAAAATGATAATGGGCCTACTTATATATTCCATGCATCGCACGCATACATGCTAACATGCGATTTTAAAAGACACCATAGATACCCATTGGGTTAGGGAAGAGGGAAGACTCGTCAAAAGACCGTTAGCGAACATGAGTGAATTAGTTAACGAGGGATCTCGTATGGACCAGCTGGAAACTAGTCTCACTAAGGTTACCGAGCAGTTGCAAGCTTTGACCACCACTGTAGCTAATATGGCTGTGCCTCATGCTGGGGGAGGCTCTGAGAATGAGAGGTGTGAGGACCCTCCGAACAGATTGAGTGATGATATCTCTGTCTTTGATGATGACATGGCTGAGTACAAAGCATGCGCCTTTGGACTGACTGCATTGATAACCTTGAAGGCTAAGAACGTCAAAGTTTACGGAGACTCGATGTTGGTAGTCTGACATATGCAAGGATAAAGGGAATTGAAGGAAGAACGGTTGAAACCCTACTTACTCCACCTCATGAGTCTGGCACAGGCCCTCCCTGATTGTAAGTTCCAGCACTTGCGTGAGAAGAGAACAAAATGGCCGACGCGTTAGCTACACTAGCTGCGACTTGGGAAAATCCGGAGAAGTTGGTGATGAGACCTCTAGTGTTGACCACAGTAGGCAGACCCATCTACAAGATATAAAGGATATTAGAAGTAGAGGTCGACGATGGGAAACCTTGGTATTATAATATTCAGAGATATCTAGAACGGGGGGAATTCCCAGAAGAAGCAAATAGGAAAGACATGATAGCCATTCAGAAGTTAGCTTCTCAGTATGTGAGTTTGAAAGAAGAACTATACAAGAGACAAGCAAATGGCATCCAGCTGAAGTGTCTGAGGAAGGAAGAGGCGCGGAAAGCAATGGAAAAAGTACACGCCGGAGTATATGGACCGCACATGAACGGATTAAACTTGTCCCGTAAGATAGTGAGACAAGGTTTCTACTGGTCGACCATGGAAGCTGACAGTACGAAGCTGGTAAAGCATTGTCACGATTGCCAAGCACATGGTAAATTGAACCATTTGCCTCACACAGAGTTGCACGGGCTATCAGAGCCGTGGCCTTTCTCAGCATGGGGAATCGATATGATCGGAGAAATTCGACCACACGCGTCGAATGGACATTGTTTCATAGTATTGGCAGTAGACTACTTTTCAAAATGGGTGGAAGCCAAGTCATTTTGTAACGTCACAGTAAAGCAGATGGCAAAGTTCATAGCTTGGAACCTTATTGTCGATATGGGATGCCGCATCACGTAGTAACAGACAACAGAGTCCAGTTTCAAAGAGAAACAAAGGCAATGCTACAGAGGTATATGATAGGACATCACAAGTCGTCACCTTACCGACCACAAGCGAATTGGGCAGTCGAGGCAGCCAATAAGACGATAAAGAAGATACTAGCCAAGACGACAGAGAACTACAAAGATTGGGCTAACAAACTACCATACGCCTTGTGGGGGTACATAACTTCTGTGAGAACAGCAACATGAACCACACCTTACTCTTTGGTCTACGGGATGGAAGCAGTACTGCCAATGGAAGTTGAGATACAGTCTATGCGGGTATTAGCAGAAGTAGAGTTACCTGAACAAGAATGGGCCTCGCGGAGATTTGAACAGTTAACATTATTGGATGAATAGAGAATAAAGTCTTTATGTCATATGTAGTTATACCAGAAAAGGTTGGCTCGAGCATTCAATAAGAATGTGCGTCCTACTAAGATCAGAAAGGGTGATCTGGTACTTAAGCAGTCAAAGCCGTCGATGACAGACCCGAGAGGAAAGTTCAGACCTAACTGGGAAGGACCCTGTTGGGGTTGGTGCTCAGAGCGCCAATTCCCGGTTGTATTTCTGTTGAATACTTCTGTAAAACATTATTATTACGAATAATATATGCAGTTTCTATAATATTATCTAATTTTAATATGGTAAAGACGTATTGACCTTAGAATGATTAGTCATGGTACTGTTGCAAAAGCGTCGCAACGGACATTGGGTAGTATCATGACGTTTTCATTCTCAGACAGTTCCTGGTCAAGGTTTACACTACTTGGTCAGTATAGTAAACCTGTTGAGACCAGTACATGTCGTATACTGGAATATTTGATTCCAATGGTTTCTCAATGAACCATTAGTCTTGGAGACTAGTATAGACGTGTAGGTGTTTATAGCGGATAAACACTGAACGACTCACCAAAGATTCTTAATGGATGGTACACCAGCGTCAATAAGAATCTTCTCTGGTTGAGTAGCACTTGTGATTCTTAGACTTGAGATGCCATTGTGGGCACATGAGACATCTTCTACACTTAGATGATAGTCACGTCACCGATCTATTTAGATCAGACCTCCGCCTGTTCGTTGGGTGTAGATAGATCCTCAAGGTATCCTATGTGTATCAAGATAGGATCCGTCAGTTCTGTGTACCAGAGCATAGATAGTCCCATATGATTAGCAATCAGATAAAACCATGGGCCCGTGGTAAAGTTTAGAAGCTAGTTCTAAAAATTCTTTTAGAGATTGCTATGGAAGAATCGACCTGGATATTCCCCATAGAGATTTGACGTTTACATCTGTATCTCTGGGATTTATCCGGATACCTGTGACGAAGGAATTATACATTTGCCATGACCTCGACCGGTATGGTTCAGCGAGATATCCGTGATCGTCATAATCTACGGGTGGATGATTATGGACACGAAATTAGATTTCGTGACGGATATACCTGAATCTAGAGAGTCTCAATAATGAAACATACTCGTAGAGCACTAGAGCAACATTAAATAAATAATATTGATTATTTATAAAGTCGTTAAAGGTTAAACGCAAGATACGTGCTAAAGGGACTAGATATGTCATTGCCTAATTATTGTGTATTTTACATTTAATACTTGATTAATTTAAATACACATTAATTAATAGTCAAAATGAGTTATTTGGCTTATATCCTAAATGAATATATGTTTTTATATTTAATGTAAATATTATACATATATTTATAAATTGTATTTGATAATTAATTAATTAATTAATTGTTTAAATGATTAAAATTAATTAAAATATAAATATCTTACATTAGGATATTTGATGTAAATGATATTAGTTGCCTTTGTTGACTTAAATAAATATCCATAAATGTTTAAGATATTTATGCAAGTGATTTAATGAAATTGCAAATGAAATGAAATTTTTAATCTTGTATTGGCTTGGCCAAATTCGGCCAAGGTAAAAATAAAGCAAGTATATATTGTTTTCATTTCATTTTCATTTCAATAACCTAATACACTTTACTAAAATAAACTCCATTGAAGAAACTAGAAGAAATTGAAGAAAGCTTGAGAAAGAAAGATTGATCAAAGAAAGCTTGGAATTTAGTAAAGCTTTTCAAACTTTCTATTTAGAAAGGAAAATGTTCCTTGAGGTATAGGCTACAACATATGATGTTCTTAGATATTCTTTCTATATTTCTTTGTGTTTTGTTGATGGAAAGTTGGTGAAAGTATAAAGCATGTATGATGAAGGAAGTTTGTGGACTACATACACCAAATAAACAAGGTTTTGGAAACCAAGTTGGGAAACCAAACAACCCACAACCTTAAATGACCAACACTCATAGCCGAACTTTGACAATTCATTGAGATTGATTACACATTGTGTTGAGATTGGAAAGGATGAACAAATGATGATTGCATAATAGTAATGAATAATTTGGTCGAATTCGTCCACCAAACAAAAAACAAAAAAAAACAAGGTGCATTAACCATTTATATATAAGTTGAGTTGTATGAAATTTAAAGTTGTGTTATATGATGATATAAATTGTTTACACATTCATCTATGATGCATCTTGATGTGATGATGCATAAAACCCGCCCAAATAACAAAGAGCTCTCGCAACCCAAGAAACCCCCCTTGAATGGGAGCTATCGGGCAGCATGAACTTTGGTTAAATTTGATTTTTTGGAAAGATTGTTTAATTGCTATGTTTATTGAAATAAGGATTAGAAATGATTAGAATCATTCAAAATTGATTAGATCAATTTCGACAAAATGGACAAAATACCAAAGTAAGGGGTATTGGTAAATCACTTAAATATGATTTATTGAATTTTATTTCATAATTTGATTATTGGAATATTAAATAAATATGTTTATTTAATTAATCCGAGAAAAAGTTTTGAAATCTGATGAAATCGGATTTTTCACCGCTTCCGCTGCGTTACCGGATTCACCCCTAAAAACCCCTACAAAATGGTTATCAGAGCGAGTCTGATTCTAGGCCACCTAAAATGATTAGCCTTCATTGAATCAATGTTTAATCATATTTTCTGACTTTATGCATGCTTTAGAATTTTGTAAATCTAATTTGGTTAGATTAGGGTGGATGACACTTAGCGGAAAATCCCTAATTAATAAGGTTTTAATATAATATGTATTTGATGCATGTTATGTGGTCCGTCTTGTCAATATAGTGTATGAATACTTCTCTGTGACTACATCCGAGACCGTGCCCTGCTGTGAGGGTGTAGCCGATAGAGATTTTATACGGGTGTGTATCAGATACTAGGTAAATTCAAGTAAAAACGGAATTCTGAACGTGCCATAGTTGTCAGGATTACGTAAGTAACTTGAGTTTGTCATTGACGATTTAACCTGGTATGTCTCCTTGTGGGCCTGCCTTCGCAGCGACAACGAGAAACGACGACAGACGGAAACCCAGGAGTCATTAGAGAATGATTGACAAATGAGTTGTCTACCTGATGAATATACGTAGGCGAGACTATGCCTCTGCTGTGAGCCGAAGTATATTCACGGGATCCCCCTCACTATTAGTATTTAATTTAAATATTAAATCATTGTATTCTGTTGGGGGACTACAGTATTGCATGATTTAGTGGGAGGGGCATTTAGATTAAAAATCATGATCTAGTTTATGCTTTTGATATTATATGAAACTGCTTAATTTCTGCTAACCGTTTTTCGTGATCTATATGATAGATTGGCGAGGCGATGGCGGCACAATCCACAAATCAGTTTGCGCGGCTTGATGCGAACAAACTAAAAGGCGCTGAGAACTTCGCTGACTGGGAATTGGATTTGAGGATTGTCCTCAATTCCGAAAAGCTGGGATATGTTCTTGAGGTCCGTTCCCCCTTGCTGTGGGGTGCGGTTGCTTCGGAGGAGGAACGCCAAGTTTTTGAAACTTGAAGGATAATGATTTAAGGGTTAAATCATATATCCTTAGTTCACTGTCTCTGAAAACTCAAGCAACAGTACTATGGTGTATGTTAGATTCCTATAGTATGATGACGCGATTGAGACAATCGTTCGAGAACAAGAATAAGTGATTGTTCACAAAGTCGCCATGAAACTGTTCCATGCGCGTCTAGATGAGGGGCAAAGTGTTAGCCACATGTTCTTCAGATGATCGATTGATCGATCAATTGAGGTACATAATCTCATCTTGAATGACATTCTCGGTAGGAGTGTCATTTTGGTTCACTTACCAGCTTCATTTCGCCAGTTTCGTGATGTACTTCAACATGCACGGGACTGTCTGCACCTACCAGGAGCTACATAGGATGTTGCTCATGCAAGGAGAAGAGGACCTTAAGAAGGGAGTACCGACTCGCCCTCCTAGAACTACTTCTATTTCGGCTTCTTCCCAAGGATGGTCCAAGGGAAAGAAACAAGAAAGGCAAGAAGAAGAAAAAGGCTTTTGGTCCTCAACAACAGGCGAGATTGCTAAGCCCAGAGGGCTTCTGAAGACAAATGCCACCACACTGCGGCAAAGTCGGGCATTGGAAAAGGAACTGTCCTGATTACATCGCCCCAGCTGATGAGAGACAGAGCATCTACATCAGGTTACTTTTATTTTTCCAGTTATTGATTTATCTTTGGCTTGTGAAGCCGTTACATCCAACTGGATTTTAGATTCTGCTTGTCCCATTCACATTTGCAATTCGTTGCAGGTGCTGAAGGAAAGTAGGAGGCTGAAGCCCAGGGAGATGCAGTTGCGGTTCGGGAGTGGAGACTCTTTGGATGAAGTTGCAGTGGGAGTATGCGAGATCTCATTGCCGAATGAGACATTTTGTTAAATGAATGCCATTTTGTACCTGGATGTGTAGCTAATATTATATCACTTTGTATTGGATACAGAAGGCTTTTGTATTAATATTAAGAACAGTTCTTCTATTTATATGATAGTAATAATATTCAGATCCTTTGTTGTCCAAACCAGCATGGTCATTATACATTGCAAACTTCAAAAGATATATTAAATACTGGAGTTAATAAACGTAGTTTACCTGTAATTAATAATACTGAACTTTGGCATATGAGACTTGGTCACATTGGCGTTAAACGCCTTACCCAATTGGTTAGGATGGTTTGATATCAGATCTTACCATTGAATCCATCCAACTTGTGAATCCTGTATTCAGGGTAAGATGACCAAAGCCCCATTTATGGTGTTGGAACACCGCGCCACTAACTTACTGGAACTCGTACATTCTGAGGTATGTGGTCCACTAAGTCAAACTGCTCACAGTGGTTATTCGTACTTCGTTACCTTTACCGATGATTTGCCACGGTACGGTTATGTGTATTTGATTGCGACATAAATCGGAAACCTTGAAAAGTTCAAAGAGTTCCGAAATGAGTAGAAAAACAAACTGGGTAAATATATTAAATGCCTTCGATCAGATCGAGGCGGCGAATATAGGAAGGTGAGTTCATGGATTATATGAAGGAGAATGGGATTCTCGCTCAATATACTCCTCAGGTACACCACAACACAATGGTTTATCTGAAAGGAGAAATCAGACTTTATTGGATATGGTCCGATCGATGTTGAGTTTCACAGATTTGCCCTATACTTATGGGGCTACTCTCTCTTTAACAACCACACATCTTTTGAACAAGATTTCCTTCAAAATCTCTTCCTACGACTCTGTATCAGATATGGTTCGGTAGAGGACCAAATCTTAATTATATTAAGGTTTGGGGTTTTGCCGCCTATGTCAGGGGATCTGCAAGATAAGCTTTCTGGCTCTGGGGCAAAAGTTTAGGTTGTAGGATATCCTTCGAATATGAGGGGATATCTGTTCTATGATACCGAGCATCGAAATGTGTTCGTAGCTCGCTTCGAAATTTCTAGAAGTAGAATTTTTGTCAGAAGGTGGTAATCATAGACAGGTTGAGCTTGATGAAGTCCAACCTGAAAACAACGAACCAACGGAGGAACCTGAAGTTCAAGTAGATGAAGGACCTTCAACACACCACACTCCGTAGGTCGGAAAGGGTATCTAGACCTCCTGAACGCTTGTATTTGATACAAGAAAAGAGTCTGGATGTTTCTTAGTTGAAGAGACAGATCCTTTCACCTATAGAGAATCGATGTTGGACATCGACTCCGTGAAATGGCACAGTGCCATGAAATCCGAGATAGACTCAATGCATGAAAATCAAGTTTGGGACTTGATTCCGCTTCCTGAAGGAATTGTTCCTATCGGTTGTAAATGGGTTTACAAGAGGAAGCGCGGGCCTGACGGTAAGGTTGAAACTTACAAGGCCCGACTGGTAACAAAAGGTTACACGCAGTGACCTAGCGTCGACTACGATGAAACTTTTTCACCGGTAGCAATGCTTAAGTCTATCCGGATTTTGCTTTCTATAGCTGCGTATCATGACTACGAAATTTGGCAAATGGATGTCAAAACGGCTTTTCTAAATGGATTTCTTGATGAAGAAATCTATATGGAACAGCCGGAAGGTTTCACGTCCAGCGAAACCTCGGGTATGGTATGTAAGCTTAAGAAGTCCATTTATGGACTTAAACAAGCTTCACGAAGTTGGAATCTTCGATTCGACGAGATTATTAGATCGTCTGGTTTTCTCAAGAATTCGGAAGAATCCTGTGTGTATCAGAAGGCCAGGGGAGCATGGTCGTATTTTTAGTCCTATATGTTGATGACATCCTATAATTGGGAATGATTTAGGTATGTTACAAAGCGTCAAAGCGTACCTCTTTAAGAATTTCTCCATGAAGGACCTGGGAGAAGCTTCCTATGTTTAGGGATAAAACTCTATAGAGATAGACAAAGGAGGCTGATTGGGTTATCCCAATCAACGTACATAGATAAGATCTTGGAACGGTATAGTTTGGTAACTGTAAGACAGAACAAACATACCGTTCAGACATGTGATACATCTTTCTAAGAAGATGTGTCCACAAACAGAAGATGAAAAGGTTAGAATGTCTAACCAACCTTATGCTTCGTGTTTGGGTAGCATAATGTATTGCCATGTTATGTACAAGGCCTGATATCAGTTTTGCTGTAGTGTAACTAGCAGATATCAATCCAATCCAGGTAAGACCATTGGATGGCCATTAAACATATCCTAAAGTATCTTAAAGGTACTAAGGATAAGTTGATTATTTATGGAGGAAACGAGCTGCAGGGTTAATGGGTATACAGACTCCGATTTCAATCGGATCCCGATGATAGAAAGTCTACATCTGGATTTGTCTTACCCTTAACGGAGGTGCAGTTTGTTGGAAGAGTTCCAAACAGGGATAAACAGCAGATTCCACCACTGAGGCGGAATATATGCAGCTTCTGAAGCTGCAAAAGAGGCTGTGTGGATAAAGAACTTTATCACAGAATTGGGAGTTGTCCCAAGTATCGAGAATGCGATTCCGTTATACTGTGATAATACTGGAGCCATTGCGCAAGCAAAGGAACCGAGGACGCATCAGAAGTCGAAGCATGTGGAACGCAAGTACCACATCATTCGAGAGATCGTGTCGCGAGAGGGATATTGTCGTGTGCAAGGGTACCGAGTGAAGATAAGTATAGCAGACCCGCTGACGAAGGCCATACCTCCGAAGTTGTTTGATAAACACGTGGAGTCGATGGGTATTAGATACAATCGATATTGGCACTAGAGCATGTGGGAGATTTTGTTGGGGTTGGTGCTCAGAGCGCCAATTCCCGGTTGTATTTCTGTTGAATACTTCTGTAAAATATTATTATTATGAATAATATATGCAGTTTCTATAATATAATCTATCTTTTAATATGGTAAAGACGTAATTGACCTAGAATGATTAGTCATGGTACTATTGCAAAAGCGTCGCAACGGACATTGAGTAGTATCATGACGTTGTCATTCTCAGACAGTTCCTGGTCAAGGTTTACACTACTTGGTCAGTATAGTAAACCCGTTGAGACCAATACATGTCGTATACTGGAATATTTGATTCCAATGGTTTCTCAATGAACCATTAGTCTTGGAGACTAGTATAAACGTGTAGGTGTTATAGCGGAAAAAAACTGAACGACTCACCAAAGATTCTTAATAGATGGTATACCAGCATCAATAAGAATCTTCTCGGGTTGAGTAGCACTTGTGATTCTTAGACTTGAGATGTCATTGTGGGCACATGAGACATCTTCTACACTTAGATGGCAGTCACGTCACCGATCTATTTAGATCAGACCTCCGCCTGTTCGTTGGGTGTAGATAGATCCTCAGGGTGTCCTATGTGTATCAAGATAGGATCCGTCAGTTCTGTGTACCAGAGCATAGGTAGTCCATATGATTAGCAATCAGATAAAACCATGGGCCCATGGTAAAGTTTAGAAGCTAGTTCTAAACATTCTTTAGAGATTGCTAATGGAATAGTCGACTGGATAATCCCCATAGAGATTTGACGTTACATCTGTATCTCTGGGATTTATCCGGATACCTGTGACGAAGGAATTATACATTTGCCATGACTTCGACCTGTATGGTTCAGCGAGATTATCCGTGATCGTCATAATCTATGGGTGGATAGATTATGGACACGAAATTAGATTTCGTGACGGATATACCTGAATCTAGAGAGTCTCAATAATGAAACATACTCGTAGATCACTAGAGCAACATTAATAAATAATATTGATTATTTATAAAGTCGTTTAAAGGTTAAACGCAAGATACGTGCTAAAGGGACTAGATAGTCATTTGCCTAATTATTGTGTATTTACATTTAATACTTGATTAATTTAAATACACATTAAAATAGTCAAAATGAGTTATTTGACATATATCCTAAATGAATATATGTTTTTAATATTTAATGTAAATATTATTACATATATTTAATATATTTGTATTTGATTAATTAATTAATTAATTAATTGTTAAATGATTAATTAATTAAAATATAAATATCTTACATAGGATATTTGATGTAAATGATATTAGTTGCCTTTGTTGACTTAAATAAATATCCATAAAGTGTTTAAGATATTTATGCAAGTTGATTTAATGAAATTGCAAATGAAATTGAAATTTTTTATCTTGTATTTGGCTTGGCCAAATTCGGCCAAGGTTAAAAATAAAGCAAGTATATATTGTTTTCATTTCATTTTCATTTCAATAACCTAATACACTTTACTAAAATAAACTCCATTGAAGAAACTTAAAGAAAGCTTGAGAAAGAAAGATTGATCAAAGAAAGCTTGGAATTTTAGTAAGCTTTTCAAATTTGCTATTAGAAAGGAAAATGTTCCTTAGGTTCTAGGCTACAACATATGATGTTCTTAGGTTATTTCTTTCTTTATTTCTTTGTGTTTTTGTTGATGGAAATTTTGGTGAAAGTGTAAAGCATGTATGATGAAGGAAGTTTGTGACTAATGTAGTTGTAAACATTCTTTTAAGGTTTTGGAAACCATGTTGCTAATCTAGAGTTATTGACCCACTCTTAAATGACCTAGATTTGATCTTGTGTTGTTTCATTGTGTTGAGAATTGGATTGGATGGAAGAATGATGATTGAAATAATTGATTAATGTATTGGTCTAATTTGTGGAAATTGAAATATTAGGGTTCATAACTAATCCAAATTTACGGCTTTCATAAATGTGTGTATTTTTGTGTGATATATGCATATAAAGTTTCATGTTCATTGGAATATATCTTGATGTGTTTTGATGCATGAAATGACAAAATGCACAAACCCCCCTTAATGGAGCTCTGGCCAAGAACTTGAAATTTGGGGATTGGTTTTGGTTGGCTTTGGTGTTTTGATGTTTTGAACATGCTAAGTTCATCTTAGAAATGATTTAGAATCATTCAAAATTGATTAGATCAATTTCAGACTGAAATGGACAAAATACCAAAGTAAGGGTAATTTGGTAAATTCACTTAAATATGATTTATTGAATTTTATTTCATAATTTGATTATTGGAATATTAAATAAATATGTTTATTTAATTAATCCGAGAAAAAGTTTTGAAATCTGAAAATCAGATTTTTCACCGCTTTCGCTGCGTTACCGGATTCACCCCTTAAAAACCCCTACAGACCCTACATACTCAAGAAAGTCATGGGAATTGGGGCAGTGAGACTGTCAGATTTAGAAGGGAACGAGTTCACCGAGCCGATCAATGTGGATAGATTGAAGCAATATTTTGCCTGAGGGATAGAAGACCGAGCGATCACCAGGAGGACTGGCGGAAGACTTAACCGAACGGAATAGGAAATTCATTCATGCATGCATGCATACACGTAACGTACTTGCATTCTTTTTTTGTGTTTGTTCTGTTTTGTATTTACAGGTTTCAAAAAGAAGGAGAAAGCGGCAAATGTAAGCCAACTAGAATCAGCAACACATCAGTATCAGTTTCGGGAATGGATCCCAGAGTTGAGGCCCATATCAGTATCAGTTTCGGGAATGGATCCCAGTGTGGAGGCCCATATCAGTAACAGTTTCGGGAATGGATCCTAGGGTTGAGGCCCACATCAGTATTGGTTTTCGGGAATGAATCCCAGGGTTGAGGCCCACATCGGTATGAGTCGGAAATGAATCCCAGGGTTGAGGCCCACATCAGTGTCAGTTTCGGGAATGGATCCCAGTGTTGAGGCCACATTATCAGCGGTTGAAAGGAAGAATTCTAGTCGAGTGAAAAAAAAGAGAGAATTCCTTGATGGTCAGGCATAAGTCCGGTGATGAAATTGTTTGCTGTAGGGTGAAACCTTAGAAACGATAAGTGCGAGATGTGTTGGATAATATGACCCATAGCGTCACTATTTGCACAGATCATTGTGTTGTTGTAGCAAATTAACTATGTAACAAGGAAATTGCACTCTCGTCATTTTGTGATTAGATCACCTTAGATATATAAATGAAGAGAGGTCCCTATGATTAGTTCCTGGATTGAGATGATATGAGACAGTATCAGTCCACGAAGGATTAATCATTAAATATCCCTAGCCGTAGTATTATCGAGACTGGACATCGATAATGCGGAATAGGCTAGTATTGCACTTGTGCGCGTTGTGAGGGCACAACGGCATAGTTCTCATATATATAAGTATTGGATACTTGTGCAAGTGCGATAGGAGGTCGTGTTTCACCGATGGTACGGGAAACAGCTTCGCTCTGGATAGACCCTTCGGAATCCCATTGGTATTATGACTAGGTGTCTATGGGAGGCCGAAATCAAGGTAGGTGTGTATAGTCTTAACCTGAGACTTACATCGCTAATACTTACGACAATCGGTAAGCTTTGGTTTTGGTGGTGGGGATCTTAACTGGTTCTGTGTTCACCTCTTCTGGGTTTATCAGGAATCGTAGTGTATTGGATGTGATGTCAAGACGGAAGTGTCACTCCAGTCATAGTGGAGATGATGTCACGCAGGATACGGTACTAGTGCTCTTGAGTGTTGCGCAACCAATCGGGATATTGTGACCAGGTCATGTATATCCGATTATAGAGACTATGTTACCAGACATCCGACATGTGCTTCGGACGGGGCAGACACCTATCCAGCCCCAGCCCTAACACGTGACTATCCGATACTGGGCTAATATACACAATACTACGGTATACTACGCTTGATACAGATCTATATATTCCTGTAAGAATATTTCTGGAGAATTGGGTAGGTATGGCGCTTTGCTAGAAGCCAACCTTGTCTTGTAAATCGATATAAACGTAGTACGAGGTACTTACGTGTTCGGACAGTCCGACGATCGTATTTACTGCCAACATATCCGGAGATCTCATGGGTCGCTTCCTGAAGATTCACCGATGATGTATGAATCGCACTTTGATTAATCTGGGATTAATTAGAAGAGAGAGATAGAATTAATCTGGGATTAATTCGATGAGAGAGAAAATTAATCTGGGATTATTTGCGGAGATATTTTATCTGGGATAAAATATTAATTAAAGAGAGAGAACGATTAATTTGGAATTAATCGATAAAATAATATATTTGATATATTATTAGAAATTGGATTTTGACGTGGAATTAAAATTAGATTTTAATTCGGGCGAACGAATTAATTTAGAATTAATTCGTTAGCGACGTGAATAGTGATTTCGCTAGGCGTAACCATTTAATTACGACGCGACGGAAAATTCATTAATTTGGAATTAGCGAACCCGAGAGTGATTGCGAGCGCATTCGCATTTCGAATTCGAGCGCGGCACGCGAGTCACATCAAGCGTCAAATCTTTTGTCACATCATGCGTCAAATCAATTGTCACTTTAAGTGATGTGACTTGACAACATGTCACTTTATTAAAGTGATGTGATGTGACTTAAAGTAAAAAGTTGAAATGATGGAAAGCTTTATTGCTTTTTATTTTTTGACTTTTGAATTAAAAGTAATATATATATTTTATTTAATTTACTTGGTAAATGTAATAAAGATATATATTAAACTTATCATTCTCTCTCTCCAACATGCAAGGCATATACGGTTTCTCATCTCCCTCCCTTTTCTTCTTCTCTCCTTCACGGCTTCACTGCCGATTCTTCATCTTTTTGTTCTGGTTTGACCGAGCATTTGAGAAGCAAATTGAAGAAGACTTAGTGCTAGCACACACCTTGAGTGATACATAGGTGATAGGGAAGTGATTCTTTGAGCATGGAAGCTTGAAGCTTGGAGCTTCAATGGAGTCTTCAATGGCCAAACATGGAGGAGACTTTCACACCCCCAACCGTGCGTTCACTGCAGTTCCAGAAGTCATTGCCGAGCTTGGAGGGAGGCAAAAACCGCATGTTCTTCATTTCATCAAAACCGTTCAATGTGAGTTATGTTTCCGCCTTACTCCTTTGATGTGTTCATACTCGGTTTTTATGCTTGATTTGTTGATCTTGGGACTTGATTTGTAAACTCAACAATGGTATCAGAGCTTTTGATGCTGAAAACCGAATTAGGGTTCTTGAGCAAATTTGGGGCTTTTTGATTTTAGCTTGATTCTGACAAATTGATTGTTTAAGAATGATTATATATGATTGAATTTGAGTTATATGTAATCAATTTGATAAAAAAATTGATTGGATTGATTTTCCCCAATTTGCTTATTTTTGGTCAAAACTTTAATTTGGTAAACTCGATTTAGGCATGATTTGGTTGATTGTTTGATGAAGTATGCTTGAATGAGGTTGAATTGAAGTTATGCATGATCAATTTCAAGAAAATTGGATTAGATCAATTTTCCCCAATTCTTTAGGTTGTACATGAAACTTGAAATTGGGTAAAATGTGTTTGAGCATGTTTTAATTGAATTGGATGTTTAAGTATGCTTAGAATATGTTTAATTGAGATTGTGTGTGATCAATTTCGTGAAATTGGATTGGATTCAATTTTCCCAAATTGAAGGCTTGGCCGAAAATTGCATAACCCTAATGTCTTGGTAATTTTTATTTTGTTTGATCATTGGATGACTTAAAACAATTGGGTAATGTTGTATTGAAGTTTAATTGGATTGAATTTTGATTTGGAACATTTTGCCCAAAATTAGTGGGTTGGCCGAAAATCAAAGGCATGAAATTCATGGTGATTTTTGTTGTTTGATTCATTGGATGAGTTAAACTGATTTGGGAAATTATGATTGTGGACTCAATTGGATTGAAACCGAATCGAATTGAAAAACCCCTAATTGCCGAGACTTGAAGCATGTTAATTGGGTTTGATTTTAATTGAATTGTGTTGGACACTATTTGGTTGTTAAAGTGCATGATTAGTTAGGCTAATTGATGTTTGAAATGTTAATTGGGTAATTGATTGTGTATTACACTTAGGTTAATTAATTGTGAAATTTGGAATTTTATAAGTTAATTAATTTGGGCTTGATTTTGGAAATTGGGCTTGTTAGGTTGTAATTGGGCTTTTGGGCTTTGTTGTAACAAAGTTGGGTTTAGGCAAAATTGGTTGGATCCAATTAGGCCCAAAATCGAATCCAAAAGGTCCAATTATGACTTAATGGACCTTAATTATTTAATTGGGCCTAATGGGCCAAAATTAATTTAAGGCTTATGGGGTAACTCCCGGATTGGATTTTGGTTTGTTCGGTTTGACCCGAGTTGACCAAAAGTCCACGCCTTATAGAAATTAATTAAAAGCCCATTGGACTTTAATTAAATAAACATTAGATGTTAATCGGGCTTTGAGACCCGTTGCGATTAAATTTGGAATTTAAGTCGTAAAGGTTCGTTAATAAAAGTGTAATATTTAATTTAGAATTAAATAATGAATTAGAATTAAATGCGTATTAAATTGGATTTAATTATGTAATTTAATTTAATTCGTAGGAATCGTACTTTGAGTACGTGTTCGCAATACGAGTTTGACTCGAACAAAATCAAATCTTTGTTTGAACATTGGATGATCACTAATAATCAAGATTAATTAATTTGATTGATTGATTGATAACATCTTGTATGAATACATGGTTGTGATGTTTGAATAATGCATATCGGATGGATATTAGCCGGGTGGGGCGATTTTGGAAATTGTAATAAATTTGATTTATTAAATTGGACCTGCGTGTCCAGCCTTATCTCCTATTTCTTTGTATTCTCTTCTCACCTATTCCCTTCATGTAAAAGAGGTTTCTTTAGAAGTGTAGTGTAACGGGTAGAAGTAATACAAGTGCTAGCGGGAGAGAGAAAGGGAGAGATTTGATCTAGGATCAATGTGTAAAGTATCCATCCGCATATCATTATTATTTTATTTCATACTCGCTTTATTATGTATTTAGAATGCATGTTTAAGGGTGTATGATGATGAGACCTAACAAAGATAATTAAATTGGTAGCCAATTTGCACGCGAAAAACCCTCGTTTTATATTAAGCAAATATCCTTCCATTGAATGATTCTTGTTCAAGATCCGAAGTTGGCATTGGTTTGTTTTGACCAAAGTCAAGACCTTTGTCAATCAAGGATGTACTTGAATCATGAGAGTTTTGTTGCATATCGGTGTCTTGTCCAAATCGTGATTTTTATTGGCCAAAGTCAAGGTCACTTTTTGTCCAATGACATTGATTACGAAACTTTCCTCGTCAATGGGTCCCCGCTTAACTGGAATCATTAGGTTTGTTTTTGGCCAAAGCCAAGGCCTAGATGATTCGGAGGATATGGTTAGGAAAATGTATTGGATACATTGACATTATACATATGTTTCGGACTTAGATGTCCACCTAACCGGATTTAGGAATTGGATGAGATCCAATTGATCTGTGAGATCTACCTAGTTAAATAGCATACAGCTTTTTCTTGGCCAAAGTCAGGGTTGTGTGTTATTTAATAGGATCCTAGCCCACTAGGAAGCGCGGTTTCCCGAGTACTCCCACAGAGGGTTAGAGACTCGACGAAAAATAGTGGGAGGCAAGTATTGAATTTGCAACATTCGTTCAATTACTCGCTAAACACGCTCATTTAAATTATTTCGTCGTTATATTAAATGTTAGTTAGACTAATATTTAAATTGTTGTTTTAATAAACAGTTGGACTGTATTATACTTGATTATATATAATTGGATTATATTAATCAATATATTTGAATTAATTAATTTCAGTTTACAGTTGATTTTATAATTGGATTATAGTAATCAATGTAATTGAGGTTAATTAATTTGGATGATATTTGATTATATAGTTGGACTATTATAATCATTATAATATATATAGTACCACTAATCGTTGATTAAATAGTTGGACTATTGTAATCAAGATAAAATTGAAAAGTTGGATATTTAAAATATAATCTGGGATTATAATATTTTAAATGATTTAATTTTCAAATTGGGAATAAATAATAGGTTACTTTATTTGATAAAATAACTTATTATGACTACGCCCATTATTAAGCAAATAGTAGAGCATAAAGTCTTTGGAAGATTTATGTGATGATGACTTTAGTGCTTAATTAATATACTTATAATAAATCTATCTTAAGATTTAAAAGTATTAAAATTGCAATTAATAATTCTTGGAGAATTAATTGACTATTCTAGTGGAGAAAAGTCAAAGTTTGCAATTGGGCATGTAGCACAAGGTGCACATCGTTTCAATATTCCGAAACCCAAGGCTTGGCCAAGGTTTGTGAAATATTGAAAAGGATAATTGACATATCCCAAAGTGACTACCATTTGGATATGGAAGACACGAAGGAATTAAAGATAGGGCGAGGCTCTAACTTTAGAAATATTTGTCAAAGTTATGTTCACAACTAGTATTAAAATTGAATTTTAAATACTTAGTGTGGTACATAATACACATATGTATTGACGTTCAGAATCCGCTGTGAGCTGGATACTGGCTTCAAGCCGAGATTTCTCTGCGAATTGGAAACGGGACGAAAGTCGCTGTTTCGACCGTAAATACCTAAGTTTAGGAACTACCCTTTGGGTTTGTACTTAAATTAGGAAATGTTATAATGTAACTAGTTTAACTAGAGACATTATCTCTATATCAGGGTTTAATCCGATACGGATAAAACCTTTATATTCTAGAACACTAAAGTGTTTCATTATATAAAGATGATACTGAGATAAATACATTGGATGTAAATAACAGAATTTATATTTGAATATAATAAAATCTCAAACATATAAATTGACAAATAAATAGCTCAAATTGATTTGATCAATAGAGACTTATTTGTGGCATTGTTGTCTAGGACACAATTATAGAAGACTCGTATATCCACACTTTTTTAAGAGTGGGTACTAGGACTGATTTGACTATTCAAATAAGGTCTACGAATCTAGTTTATTAGGTTAAATACCTAAAATACTATTTACTTGGTAATAGTAAAAGGGCCACCGATCTGTTAGCCCTATTCATGGTGAAGTAAGTGGGCCCATATCTAGCTAGGCTAGATGTTAATATGAATATTTCGTGACCTTAACGGATGTGACATCACGTTGTGGTTATGTGTTTCTTTTGAAGAACACAGATCGGAAACTTTAGAGTTTCGACACGAAGTAGAAAAACAGATCGGCTATAATATTATGCCGCCACGGTAAAACCGTAATGGAAAATACTTAAGCAGTAAGTTTCATACATACATGAAAGAGTATGGTATTCTTTCAGATGAGGACATGATAAGGTTTATCACGAGTCGCTCTGAGCTACTATTTCCTTCAACAGGATATGTATTAACAGTGCAAAACTTATTTAGAATAAGGTTCCATATAAATCTGTTTGACAGATATCATATAGGATATGAACAGGGAAGAAACGAGGTTTCTCATTCCTGATAATTTGGGTATGCCAGGCATAGCGTTTGGATGATACCAAACTAAGGACCCAAATTGGATAAGTGCCAATATAGGTTATCTTAAGGGAAACCTTAAGTATAGTACTTGTAAATCCCACATGAGAACAATGTAATTGTTGCTCACCATGCGGTTTTCCTGAGAGAAATACCGATATGCAGTGGTCAGTGGGAGGATAGTGATACTCGATGAAAATCGGAGTAATACTGTTCAAGGCATGAAGTCCGTAATGGAACACAAATAGTTCATCTATGATGAAACTATACCATTAATCTTCAAATACACAAGAACTTCGTAGATCGGATAGAGTCAGAAAACAACCTAGGGTATGGGTTTCTGATCTAACCTCATAAAGATGTCAATCTTGTGAAGGTATATCCACCGACTACGTTATGAGGAAGTGATACGAGGTATCGACTCCCTGTTATGGCAAAGTACCATGAGTCCAAAATGGATTCCATGTATACAACTATGTTTGGATACTAGTTGTTGTACCACAAGGCGTTGTGCCTATGGTACATTAAACATCTTCAAGGAAGACATACATGGAAGGCAACATACCAACGTGCAAAGCTAAGCTTTTGACGGAAAGGTATCGTTATCAACATTATGTTAATAACGGTTCAACCTTTTTACCTGTTGCCATGGTAAATCCATTTTGAAGATGCTTGTTGATAACTGTATATTTCATTTATGAAATATGTCAGTTACAAATCAAAATCGCTTTCCTGAAAAGGAAACCTTTTGGAGGATGTTTACAACATCCTGACGATTTTTATAACCGACAAACAAGGTTTGCGGGTTATTCGATCCGTGTTTGGATTGATGCAAGCATAAGGTTCTTGGAACTGACGTTTTGAAATAATCATAATGGTTGATAATTTTGACTCAAAACAAAATAATTCTTGTGTATATAAGGAGGTTAGTGGGAGAGCGCACTGACAGTGAAATTCCCATATAGCTATTGTTGAAAGCTTGGCTTTCAATAGATATTCTCCGTAGAATTCTGGGAGATAACAACCTTTATTAGAGGAATAAAGATCTACTGGGATAGATTTGGAGTTGTTAACACTCTCTGGGAAATTGTACATTTAAAATGTACTTGTATTGGTGTCTCATACGCTTCGAGCATATGGAGTCACAATCGGGTCAATCCAAGATCTGATAGTCCTGGATTGAAGTTGAGAACATCTGTTAGTATCTCAGAGAACTAAAGATGCTATCTTAAACTATGGAGAAGGAGAACTTATAGTGACTGGGATCACTACTGCAAGTTTCCAAACAATTAAAATACTACGGTACTATAAAGTTTGAATAACGGGACAGTGAGCTGGAAATCTTCCAAGCAAGATAACTGTTGCCGAATAAACAACAAATGCGGATTATTGCTGCAGCTGAGGCAGCAATAGAAGCCATTTGGATCAAAAGTAAATCTAATTAGATTAGATATAGTTCTGTTAGCAGCTGAGCTAGGCGTCAGCACAGGCTAAGGAATTAAAGGTCTCATCAACGATCCAGATATATACTTCTATATCATCTGATTCGTTCGGATCATACATCGTGGCGATGTGATGATCGTATAAATCGCGTCAAACGATAATCGAACAAATCCGCTGACGAAAACCTTTTCTCAGCAATTTGAGCGAACTTACATAGTTCGGGTGTTAGACACTCGAGTGACTGGCTATGTGCCAAGTGGGAGATTGTTGGATAATATGACCCATAGCGTCACTATTTGCACAGATCATTGTGTTGTTGTAGCAAATTAACTATGTAACAAGGAAATTGCACTCTCGTCATTTTGTGATTAGATCACCTTAGATATATAAATGAAGAGAGGTCCCTATGATTAGTTCCTGGATTGAGATGATATGAGACAGTATCAGTCCATGAAGGATTAATCATTAAATATCCCTAGCCGTAGTATTATCGTGACTGGACATCGATAATGCGGAATAGGCTAGTATTGCACTTGTGCGCGTTGTGAGGGCACAACGGCATAGTTCTCATATATTAAGTATTGGATACTTATGCAAGTGCGATAGGAGGTCGTGTTTCACCGATGGTACGGGAAAAGCTTCGCTCTGGATAGACCCTTCGGATCCCATTGGTATTATGACTAGGTGTCTATGGGAGGCCGAAATCAAGGTAGGTGTGTATAGTCTTAACCTGAGACTTACATCGCTAATACTTACGACAATCGGTAAGCTTTGGTTTTGGTGGTTGGGGATCTTAACTGGTTCTGTGTTCACCTCTTCTGGGTTTATCAGGAATCGTAGTGTATTGGATGTGATGTCAAGACGGAAGTGTCACTCCAGTCATAGTGGAGATGATGTCACGCAGGATACAGTACTAGTGCTCTTGAGTGTTGCGCAACCATCGGGATATTGTGACCAGGTCATGTATATCCGATTATAGAGACTATGTTACCAGACATCCGACATGTGCTTCGGACGGGGCAGACACTTATCCAGCCCCAGCCCTAACACGTGACTATCCGATACTGGGCTAATATACACAATACTACGGTATACTACGCTTGATACAGATCTATATATTCCTGTAAGAATATTTCTGGAGAATTGGGTAGAAGAGAGAGATAGAATTAAACAAGATGTGCTCTCATCATGTATTGTGAGTGCTTGATCTCGGCTAGACTCAGGGGGCATTTAATTACAGGATCTTAGCGGTTGAAGTCTGAGTAGTCGGCGAGAGGACTAGTTGAAGAGATGGTGGATCAGTGAATGACCGTTTGCTTAGATATCCATCCTGGTTTACTTGTGTTACGATATTTGATATGGTTGGAAACGAAGAAAAAGTCTCCGAAGAGGAAAAATAAACAACCTATAACCAATAAGTGTGAAGCTACCCATGGGAGAGTATTAGGACCACCATGAGGAGAAATGCTACCTTAAAGGGTAGGTGCGTTGAAAAAAAAAAGACGAAAGAGAAAGAAAACCATATCAAATTGAGTACGAGGAAGTAATCGCAGAGCATGGTCAAGACATCTCGGTTGGTTAGACCCACTGATCCAATTCTCCGAGACAAAATCATCGAGTTGGCTTACTTACGGATTAAGCTGCGAAAGAACCTTGGCACACACACACTTGGAGTCTAGTTCAGATCATTTATTTATACGGTTGACCTGCGTAAACACACACGTATAACGCAAGCGCACGTATCGTTCAAGTAGTATAAAAAGTATCGATCCCACGAGGACTTAATATCTATTCTATTAATTTTATGAGGTCAAGTGATTACTAATATCTAACAAGTTGTTTGAAAAGATAATGATGATTCTAAATTTAAAACAAGTAAAAGAAATTGAGAGTAGATTAATGAGAATTAAAACTATATAGGGTTGTGAATTCTTCCAATATTAATTAAAAGATGAAGTAGTTAAATCATAGTTGGGTAAAATATTGATTTATTAATCTGGAACACTAAATTAGGCAAAGCCTCTTCCGATGGTCATTTACAAATACCTAGTTTAATTCAATTGAATCATATGTCTATGTCAACAAAAATTACCTAGATTCATTAAGATTTAGATCCAATTATGATTACCCCCACCCAACATGTATATTCCTATCCTGTAAGGAAATATATTAAAGGTTTATCTATCCTTAAAGAAGATCGTGGGTTGATGAGTCTAAGGTCTTTAAACTTAAAATCCCTATGTCTAGTTCATTTTAAGTTTTATCTAGTCAATTTTATTAATGGCCAGTTAATAAAAAGGCATTAAGATTATGACTCAACAAATAACTCTTTAAATTACCCAAACTATAATCTAACCCTTTTTAAAACCAGTGATATTAGATTTTATCACAACCTTAGATATTTAACTTAGTTATAACACATAACAAAAACTGATAAAAACTTAAAAGACATAAAGTGAAATTGCTGAAAAGTAATTGTAGAATAATAATTTGCAAAGAATGAAATGAAATGCTAAGGTAAAAGGAATTAACTTCTACTAATTACTATTTAGATATCTCCCAATAAAATAATATATAATCTTTTGATATTTTAAACCAACCGTCCAGAATGGCGGTATCCTGATTAAGTCAAATTCAAATATACCAGCCATAAGGCGGAACATAAATATAAACTTAAACCAACCGTCCAGTATGGCGGTATCCTCATTAAGTCAAGATTAACCAATTTAATTGAATAACCAACCGTCCAGAATGGCGGTATCCTTTATTAATTCAGATTTTAAATAGTTTATATATTATATTTTAAGGGAGATTAATCTAAATCGCAAAAGTAAAAGTATTACCTTATTACCTCAGCATAGAGAAGTTACCCCCTCATGGATGAATAGTAAAAGTAAAAAATTTGAGAAAGTAAAAGTACTATTTATAGAAGTGAATTACTACTACAAAACGTAATTGAAACTGAATATTTAAAGAAACTAAGAAGAGAACTCCCAATTTATATATAAGATTTAAGAGGAAGTGGTACATTTGAAACTGAAATTTGAAACTGAATTATAGGCCCCGGTAGACCTTGGGCGTCGCGACTCCAAGGGCTTTGGCGTCGCTACGCGATGACGTGGCCGACTCTCATTGGTTGCTCGCGTCTCACCGGACACGTGGCATGGCGGCTGAAAATTTCGGCTCGTTGAATTTTTGACACGTGGCAAGGCGGCTGAAAATTTCGGCTCGTTGAATTGGCGACACGTGGCATGTGGCGCACGTTAGCAGATCGCTTGTGATGATGACACGTGGCACGACCCACGTTAGCAAAGTCAAACTTGGCATCTCTGACCTTTGGACCCGGCGCACGTTAGCAGCAGCTCGGCGCACGTTAGGTGTCGCGACGCCAAGGGTTTGGGCGTCGCGACGCGAAAAATTACAAAAATGCCCTTTTTTGCCAATTTTCACAGTTTTGCTTCAAATCACCTCCAGAATGTCCTGAAAATTTATTATCTACAAAATAACACAAAACACATCAAACTATTCACAAAACTCAAGAAACTATACAAAATATTAAGTTAAATGAGTGGGAAATAGTGATACATTTACCACTCATCAACGGTCGGATTTGAGTTGTATCAAGTACTTTGAAGGTTCTCTGGTTTCAACGCTAGGCATCCGTTGATGAAGAAAATATGTTTAGCTATCGGGATTATCTCATGAGAGGCAGTATAGTAGGTGGGTATATAACATCACATCAGGAGATCTACCTTGACCTAATGAAAGCAGCAAAGAATAGAAGAATGAACCGAGACTAGGGGCGACCAGTCTACCATTTCTCATACAGCACGGTTCGGGAATGAACCATCACATCAGCAATGCCTTGGGGATGAGGTTCAGTATGCCGGGAATGGCACTTTGGGGATGGAGCATGGGTCGAGGCCCACATCAGTATCAGTTTTGAGGATGAGTCATAGGGTCGAGGCCCATACATCATCAGCAGTTTGGGATGCGTCCCAAGGTCAAGGCCCACACATCATCTGTAGTTTAGGTTGCATCCCGGGGTCGGGCCCATACATCATCAGCAGTTTCGGATGCGTCCCAAGGTCGATGCCCACACATCATCAGCAGTTTGGGATGCGTCCCAGGGTCGAGGCCCAAACATCATCAGTAGTTTTTGGGATGTGTCCCAGGGTCGAGGCCCACACATCATCAGCAGGTTGGGATGCGTCCCAGGGTCGAGGCTTACACATCATCAGCAGTTTGGGATGTGTCCCAGGGTCGAGGCCCACACATCATCAACAGTTTGGGATGCATCCCAGGGTCGAGGCCCAAACATCATCAGCAGTTTTTGGGATGTGTCCCAGGGTCGAGGCCTACACATCATCAGCAGTTTGGGATATGTCCCAGGGTCGAGGCCCACACATCATAAATAGTTTGGGATGCATCCCAGGGTCGAGGGCCACATATCATCAGCAGTTTGGGATGCGTCCCAGGGTCGAGGCCTACACATCATCAGCATTTTTTGGGATGCATCCCAGGGTCGAGGCCCACACATCATCAACAGTTTGGGATGCGTCCCAGGGTCGAGGCCCACACATCATCAACAGTTTTTGGGATGCGTCCCAGGGTCGAGGCCCGCAACTTATCAACACAGTTCAAGAACAAAGCCCACACTCGGTGGTTCGGTAACAAAGCCCAGGGGTCGAAGCACCTCACCACCATATCAATTTAGTTCGGTAGTGATTCCTAGAGATCGCAGCATCTTGCAGGGATGAACCTCAGGGGTCGCAGTACCTCACCACCAGATCAACTCAGTTCGAAGCAACATGCAAGTCAGGTGGCAGCTGGCAAGCCAAGTAAGTGAAAATAAACTGCATAACTTTGATAGGATTGTCATTTTCATACACTGCACAATCCCATCAAAGTGGGGGCAACTGTAGGCACTGTATTTTTGCATATAAGTCCCGATGATGACCCTCGTATGGAGGCACTACCCTTTAAGTTGCAGAAGTCACAGGAAACGGACGTCGGAAGGGAAAAGTCAGAAATCAATACCTTGTTGGACTTAATTCGTTTGCTTAGCTTCGGGTTTGCTCGTTGGATCTCTGTTTTAAAATCTATTCTCGGCGCAAAACCCCGCAAGCCACACACCAAGCCCATACACACAAAGCCCACCAAAAAGAACAAACCACACGCCCAAGCCTTCCAATCACACGCCCAAGCCCATTCAAACCCATCCAAAATAATAATTAACACTTTAAACACATGTTGAAATCTAAACAAATCACCTTCCCGAATTAAAGAAATCTAATCAAATCACGTTCCCTAATTACAGAAATAAAATCTAATCCCATAAATCCATTTCCTTAACTAAAACAATCCCCTCCATAAATTAGAGAGATCTCTTCCTTGTAGCACACTAATTAGGAGATATCCTCCATAATTGCATGATACTTTCCCTCCCCGTACAAGGATAACCTCAACCATCTCCTATAAAAAGACACGTAAACCAAATCCTTCTGGGTCGCTAGCACATTGACGCCCAACACAAAGAAAACCCTCCTCCATTGTCATGAAATAACCTTGAAACCCACCTGAAATTGCCGAGACAATAAGCCCTGAAACCTTCCATAACCACCGCAGAATCACAGCCCCAAACAGCCCATTCATCACCGAAATAGTCCCTAACTGCAGCCCCATTCATTACCGAAACTGTCCCAAAAAATCCATATTCCATTGCCGTAAACTGCACCCAGCAAACAGCCCTATAACTACCACAAAACTGTCCTAAAAAAAAACTACATCCTTTCACCAAAAATTCAGACCTGAAAAACTACACATCCATCACCGAAACTGCCCAGAAAAACTGTACTCCTTCACCGCAAACTGCACCTAAAAAAATAGTCCTCTTTTTACCACAAAACTGTCCGAAAAACTGCGCCTTTAAAACCGTGAAACACAGCCCAGAACATTGCCCTAAACCACAGAAAATACAGGTAAAAAAAACCGCCCAAGTAACTGCAAAAATAATAAGCTAAAACCGCCCAAATAACCACAAAGACAGTGACCTAAAATCCCAGAAAATAGAGCAAACAGCAGCCCAAAATAGCGAGGTAACGAAGGAAAATAGCGAACCAGTAAATCGGAAAAGTTGAAGAGCATCAACCCTTCCGACAACCGCGTAACGCACTTCCAAGAGGCGACTTAATAGGTTAGACTTGAGGGCACCATTTTTCTTATTCTCGTTCTTCATTCTGTTATTTATCTATTATTATTTCTTCGTATGCGCATTGTTGGTTTATATATGTTGTAGCCATTGGATAAATGATTTTGTGTTATCTCTTGTGGTATATCGGATGGAAACCCAGACGTAAATTTCGTAGCCGGATCCGAATGGACGGTAGTGCGGTCTATACTTGGGATACAATTCCACGTACCACTTGAGAAACACACATATTTCGTTTTATCTAATCTTTTTTTATTGTTTATTAGAAATAATATGTTATTTTCATGCATGATGTAGTTAGTTCTTTCGCACTAGGAGCTTAATTATTCTTCAATGATTATGTTTAGACGCTTATTATTTATTTATATTTCCGCACTTATCAACTTAATGCGTTCATGAGATTGTGTGCTTGCCGTTATGTCGACTTACTTTTATGCATGAAAACTTAGATATAGGTTTTACTTTTATGCACGCAAACTTAGATATAGGTTGTATGCAAACTTAGATATAGGTTGCCATTGCGTATGCGTGTTGCATAGACTTGGTTAGATTATTGCACAAATCCTTTCATTATAAGTGGCATAAGTAAGGGACCATTCCAAACCCAACGGTTTGAGGTCTTCCCTTGCGAGGGGTGAGTGCGACCTTAAATAATTTCCCAGTTCACACTGGGTGGCGACTCTATTTTATTTCTCCGGTTAAGTCCCCCGCGGGCTTATCCGTACTCCCAACCGGGCCGCGAGCCTGGAACAGCGTCGCCGATTTCTGTGTCATACATCGTTCATAATATAAAATGAAACTAAAGCAAAAGTCAAAGGAACCAAGGTCTCACAAACAGATTCAAACATATATATTAGCAAAAATTACATAATAAAAAGTTACTTATAAAAGTGAAAATAACAAAGACACCTATAAAAGAGAACTTTTATTTCTCTAAAAGAGATGTTAGAATCTCTAGTCAAAAGGCTACCGTCCAATACGTAGCATGATAAATAACATTATATCTTAGTATAAAGGTTCATGGTAATTAGATATAATACAAGTGGGAGATTGTTAGTAATATGCCCTAGATTAATCAGATTATGACTGATTAATGACACACTTTATCATATAGGCGCTTAGACCATATATCTACGAGCAATATCCTATATAATAATACCTTTGGAGTGATTTACATAGGAACCAAATGGAGCTTTGGTCCATGATATCCTATCACTCCTAAATGTTCATGTTCATAGCATTATCAATAAAAAGGGCATTGATAATCTGGATAAACTAGGATGATAGTTATTATTGCCTACTTAAAGTGCGGGTAGCTGTTCTTATAGACTATTAGCAAGGTCTGATTACTTGGGTGTAACACTTGACTGCTTGTGTGAATAACAAGTCCTCTCAATTTTCCTCTACAAGAATTTACATATGGAAGTGTTTATCCCACGTGTCTATGGAAAGTTCTTGGTAGGTGATGTATGAATGATCCTTATACTTGAAGTTTTCACTAATAGTGTATGTGAATCATGTAACTTTGATAGCGACCTGAGTCGTCTTTTAAGGACTGTTAATAGGGGATGATTGACTAATATGTGAATCATGTGGAGATTATGGAAGACAACAAAGGATATACCACTCTATGTAACACATGTTGTGAGAGTTTGTAACTCATGTGCAGTTGATATTATGATAATACAAACCTATGGTCGTAGTAAAAATTTCCAAAAGATTACTTTTTTTAGAATTCTATGTTGGAGTTTACTAAGGTCCCAAGGATCAATAAACAAGCATGAACATGTGTGAATACAATCGAGAAAGTCGTGGAATACTCACATCGATTGGTTGAACGACGCGCGAGGCAACAAAACTTTTCTGCTTCCTCTTTACTGAATTCGGCAGTGGCTATTTTGGACTGCTCCATTTTCGGTTTCATCTCCAAGAATCCAAGCTCTAAGCTTCGTCAAAAGATTCCCGGCTCATTGGTGGACTTCCCGATCACCTTCGCATGACTTCGTAGTGTGCTAGCACTCCCGATTTTACCATAAAATCGCGACTTTGGCTTCCCATTTCTCTCATTGTCTCTCGGTTTTTAGACCAGAAAACAGAAAGAAAATACCCCTTCTTGGGCGAGAATGAGAGGGAGAAGTGAGGAAGAGAGAGAGGTGAGATGGTTGGTGGAAAAGTGTATCAAATAGAGTTAAATGATTTTCCAAATTCATTTCCTTATTTTATTTTTTTGCTTTCAAAAAGTCAATCAATAATGCCAACAACCAATCCATCACTATCACATCATTCAAGTTGTCAAGTCACATCACTCAAAGTCACAAGTGATTTGACGCTTGATGCGACTAGCGATTCGACGCTTGATTTGACTTGCGTGCCGCACTCGAATTCGAAAGGCTAATGCGCTCGCAAATAATCCTGGGCTCGGGTTCGCTAATTCCAAATTAACAAATTTTCCGTTGTGACGCAATAAAATGATTACGCCTAGCAAAGTCACTATTCACGTCGCTAATGAATTAATTCTAAATTAATTCGTTCGCCCGAATTAAAATCTAATTTTAATTCCGCGTCGAAATCTAATTTTGTTTAATATATCAAATATATTAATTTACCGATTAATTCCAAATTAATCGTTATCTCTCTTTAAATGATATTTTATCCTAGATAAAATTTCTCCGCAATTAATCCAGATTAATTTTCTCTCTCATATAATTAATCCCAGATAATAAAAGTGCGAGTCATACTTTATCGGTGAATCTTCGGGAAGCGACCATGAGATCCCTGGATATGTTGGTAGTAAATTCGGTCGTCGGACTATCTGAACACGTAAGTACCAAGTACTACGTTTATACCGATTTACAAGACAAGGTTGGCTTCTAGCAAAGCGCCATGCCTACCCAATTCTCCAGAAATATCCTTACAGGAATAAAGGATCTATATCAGGCGTAGTATACATAGTATTGCGTATTTCGATCCAGTATCAGATGATCACATGCAAGGCCTGGGGCTGGTACAGTGTCTGCCCCGTACGAAGCATATATCGGATGACGGGAAACTATTCTCTTTAATATCGGATAATCATGACCAAGTCATATTATCCCGACGGCTGCAACCTTTTTAGAGAACCAGTTCTGTATCCCTACGCGATCATCATCTCCATATGACTGGAGTGACACTTCCGTCTTGACATCACACCCAACACACTACAATTCTCAATATACCCAGCATATACGTACACAGAACCTGTTAAAGCCCTGGACGACCGCAACCAAAGTATATTGATTGTCACAAGTATTAGCGGTGCAAGTCTCAGGTTAAGACCAAATACACCTACCCTGATTTCGGACTTCCATAGACACATAGTCATACTACCAATGGAATTCCGAGGGGGTCTATCCAGAGCGAAGCTATTTCCGTACCATCGGTAAAACACAACCTCCTATTACACTTGCATGGTTATCTATACCCAAATATATGAGAATTATGCCATTGTGCCTCACAACGCGTACAAGTGTAATATTAGTCTTTTATGTATTCATCGATGTCCAATCTCGATAATACTATGACTAGGGATATTTAATGATTTATCTTTCGTGGATTGATACTGTCTCATATCATTCTCAATCCAGGAACAAATCACAGGGACCTCCTATCATTTATATATCTAGGTGATCTAATCACAAATGATAAGAGTACAATCTCCTTTGTCACATAGTTAATTGTACAACAACAACCGTGATCTGTAGAAATAGTGACGCTATGGGTCATAATTGTCCAACAATCTCTCACTTGGCCTATAGCCAGTCACTCGACTGTCTTACACCCGAACTATATACGGTTAGCTCAAACTGCTGAGAAAAGGCTTTCGTCAGCGGATTTACATGATTATCGTCTGATGCGATTTATTCGATCATCACATCGCCACGATTTATGATCCGAACGAATCAGATGAATATCGAAGTATATATATGGATCGTTGATGAGACCATTAATTCTTTAGCCTGTGTTGACGCCTAGCTCAGCTGCTAATAGAACTATATCTAATCTAATTAGATTTTTTATCGACCCAGAAGGCTTCTATTGCCACCTCAGCTGCAGCAATAACCCGCATTTGTTATTTATTCGGTAACAGTATCTTGCTTGGAAGATTTTTGCAGCTCACTGCACCTTTATTCAAACTGTATAGTACCGTTTGCGACTTATAGTCGTCTTTATTGGTTTATGAAACTTGCTATAATGATCCTAGTCACTTCAAGTTTTCCATCTCCATAGTCTAAGACAGCATCCTTAGTTCTATAAGATACTAATGGATGTTCTTAACATCAATCCAATGACTATCACTTGGATTGGCCTGATTGTGACTTCATATGCTCAAGCGTATGAGACACCAGGTCGCGTACATTTTTCAATGTACGAGTTCTCCCGAGTTTTTCTCGAAAGCCAAGCTTTCACCGATAGTTATTATGGGAATATCATTTCCAAGAAATGACATATTATCATTATTTATATAGGACAGCCACTGTCAGTGCGCTCCCACTAACCCTCTTATATACATAAGAATCTTTTCGTTTTGAATTAAATTATAAACAATTATGATTATATCAAAACGATAATTCAAGAACCTATGTTTGCTTCAATCCAAACATGGATCGAATAACCCACAAACCTTGTTTGGTAGTTTTGGTACGACAGAATCGACATTATGTTGTAAACATCCTCCAAAAGGTTTCCTTTTCAGGAAAGCGATTTTCCCGTTAAGCTGTCATATTTCATAAATAAAACACGCAGCTTTAGCAAGCATTATCCAAATGGATTTACCGTGGCAATAGGTAAAAGGTTAAATCGTAATCAACACAATGTTGATAACGATACCTTTTCGCTAAAAGCCTAGCTTTATTCGTTGGTATGTTGCATTCTATGTATGTCTTCCTTGAAGACTGATAAAGTACCAGTAGACACAATACCTTGCGGTACATCAACTAGTTTCCAAACTTGATTGATATACATGGAATCCATTTCATACTCCTGACACTTTGTCATAATAGGGAGTCGATACCTTGTATCACTTCCTCTTACGTAGTCAGTTGGTATACCTCAATAAGATAGACATCTTTTCGAGGTGAGATCAGAAACCCATACCCCAGGTTGTTTTCTGACTCTCTCCGACATACGCGGTTCTTGTGTATTTGAAGATTAATGTTATAGTTTCATCCTTGATGAACTATATGTGTTCCATTAGGATTCGATGCTTGGAATAGTATTACTCCGATTTTCATCGAGTTTTACTATCCTCCCACTTACCACTGCATATCGGTATTCCTCTTAGGAAAACTGCGTGACGAGCAACAATTACATTGTTCTCTAGTGAGATGTATAAGTACTATACTTATGGTATCCCTAGGATAACCTACATTTGGCACTTTTCCAATTTGGGTTTTAGTTTGGTATCATCCAAACATATGTCTAGCATCCCAAATATTCAGGAATGAGAAACCCGGTTTCTTCCTGTTCATATCTAATATGAATTCTGTCTAACAGATTTTATGGAACCTTATTCAAAATAAGTTCTTGCACTGTTAAAGTGTATCCGTTGAAGGAAATGGTAGCTTAGAGCGACTAATGATTAACCTTATCACGTCCAACAAAATTCGGTTAATCAGTTCGGACACTTTGTCAAAATGACGTGTTCCTGGAGGAGTCCTCATTGAAAGAATACTATACTCTTTCAAGTATATTAGAAACTTATTGCTTAAGTATTTTCCATTATGGTCTTACCGTGACGGTATAATACTATAGCAGATATGTTTGTCTATTTTGTGTCGAAACTCTAAAAGTTTCCGATTTGTGTTCTACAAAAGAAACACATAACCACAACGCGATGCCACATCCATAAAGGTCATGAAATAGTCATATCCACCTCTAGCCTAGCTAGACATGGGCCCACTTGCTTCACTATGAACTAGGGCTAACAGATCAGTGGTATTTACACTTTTACCAAGTAAATAGTGTTTTAGGCACTTTGCCCAATAAACTAGATTCGTAGACTTTATTTGAATGGAATCAAATTAGTCCGAGTACCCACTCTTCAAAAGTGCGGATATACGAGTCTTGTTTGATTGTGTCCCATACAACAATGCCACAATTAGTTTCTTCTAATCAAATCAGTTTGAGCTATTTGTTTGTCATGTTTTAGATTTATTTATATTTAAAATATAAATTCTGTTATTCACATCTAATGTGTTTATCTCAATATCATCTTTATATAATAAAACACTTTAGTGTTCTAGAATATAAAAGGTTCACCCGCAGCGGGTTAAACACTGATATAGAGATAATGTTTCTAGTCAAACTAGTTACATTATAACAGTTTCCAAATTTAGGTACACACCCGAAGGTAGTTCCTAAACTTAGGTATCTACGGTTGAAACATCGACTTTCGTCCCGTTTCCAATTCGCAGATTAATCTCAACTGAAGTCAGTATCCTGCTCATAGCAAATTTTGAACATCAGTATATATTTATGTACCACACTAAGTATTTAAAATCCAATTTCAATACTAGTAGTGAACATAATCTTGACAAACATATTTGAAGTCAGAGCCTTGCTCGTCTTCAATACCTTCATGTCTGCTTTGTCCAAACGGTAGTCACGCTTCCGCAATCCCGTTTGCCATAATTTAAGCAACATTTTGGGATATGTCCTTTATCTTACCAGAAGATTATAATGATTTTGCCTTTACCTATTTCAACACCTCCAGAAGCCTTTGGCCTAGCCTCAGCCTTCTAGAATATCGAAGTAAGGTGCGGCTTGCGCTACTTGCCTATTGCAAAGTTTGACTTTGTCTCCTTGAGAATAGTCATTAACTCTCCAAGAGTTATTTATTGCAATTTAGTACTTCTAAAGTCTAAATATAGATCTATGAAGATCCTTCAATTTCATTATCATACTTTAAGGATCTAATCCTTAGTTCTGATTCAGAAATTAAGGAGTCTACTTGATAAGTATAATGGATTAAGCACTAAAGTTATCATCACATAAATCTTCCAAAGATTATGCTCTACTATTTGCTTAACTCCGGGTTTAGGCCTAACATGTTATTTTATCAAATAAAGTAACTTATTAGTTTCCAGGACCATCCAGAAATTTATTCCCAATTTGAAAATTAAACCATTTAAATACATTTTCCCTAGGATTATGTTTTAAATATCAATCTTTCAATTTTATCTTGATTTTAATAGTCCAACTATTTAATCAATTATTAGGTACTATTATTATAATGATTATTATAGTCTAACTATTTAATCAACTATAATTAATTAAATCAAATATATTGATTATTATAATCCAATTATATAATCAAATATAAATGAATAGTTTGAATACAGTCTAACTGTTATTAAAACAACATTTAAATATTAGTCCAACTAACATTTAATTCATTTGACGAATGATATTTGTTTGAGCGCCTTTGGCAAGTAATTAAACGAATATTGCAAATTCAATTCTTGCCTCCCACTATTTTTCGGCGAGCCTCTAACCGTCTGTCGAGTACTCGGGAAACCGTGTTTCCTAGTGGGCTAGGATCCCGTTAAATATCACACAATCTTGACTTTGGCCAACAAATTGTATGATAATTAACTTGGTAGATCTCTAAGATCAATTGGATCCAATCCAATTCCTAGATCCAGTAGGGGAAATCCAAGTCCGAAACATATATCTTATATATGCCAATATATCCAATATATTACCTAACATTTTTCCTCTGAATCAACTAAGCCTTGGCTTTAGCACAACAAACTTAGTGATCCTAGTTAAGCGCGACCCATTGACCATGGAAAACTTCGTAATCAATGTCGATGGACAAGAAGTGGTCTTGACTTTGGCCAACAAACCACAACTTGGACAAGACACCAATATGGAACAAAGCTCTCGTGATTCAAACACATCCTCGACGGATAAAGGCCTTGACTTTGGCCGACAAGCCAATGCCAGTCTCAGATATTGAGTAAGAATCACTAAATGGAAGGAAAAACGCTTAATATGTTTGAGGGTTTTTCGAGTGCAAATTGGCAACCAATTTATTATCTTTGTTAAGGTCTCATCATCATACACCCTTAAACATGCATTCTAAACACATAATAAAGCACGTATAAATAAAGTAATAATGATATGCGGATGAATACTTTACACATTGATCCTAGATCAAATCTCTCACTTTCTCTCTCCCGCTAGCACATGTATTACTTCTACCCGTTACACTACACTTCTAAAGAAACTTCATTTACATTGAGGGGAATAGGTGAGAAGAGAATACAAAGAATAAAGAGGTAATAAGGCTGGACACGCAGGTCCAATTAATAAATCAAATTTATTACAACAATTTCTAAAATTGTCCCACCCATCTAATATCCATCTGATATACATTATTCATGCATCGCAACCATGTATTCACACAAGCATGTTATCAATCAATCAAATCAAATTAATTAATCTGATAATTAGTGATCATCCAATGTTCAAACAACGATTTGATTTTGCTCGAGTCAAACTCGTTTTGCGAATAAGTACTCAAAGTACGAATTCTCGAATTAAATTAAACTACAACATTAAATCCAATTTAATATGTATTTAATTCTAATTCACTATTTTATTCCAAATTAAATACTACACTTTATTAATTAACTTTTTACGACTTAAATTCCAATTTTAATCGTTACGGGTCTCAAAGCCCGATTAACGTCCATCGTCAATTTAATTAAAGTCTAATGGGCTTTTAATTAATTTCTTAAGGCGTGGACTTTTGGTCAACTCGGGTCAAACAGATAACTAAAGTCCAATCCGGGAATTACCCCATAAGCTTAGAAATCAATTTAGGCCCATTAGGCCTAAATTAAACTTTAAAGGTCCATTAAGTCGCATTTGGGCTTTATGGAAGCGGTTTTGGGCCCAATTGGATCCAATCCAATTTGCCTTAACCTAACTTGGTACAACCAAGCCCAATAAGCCCAATTACAACACAACAAGCCCAAATCCAATTTAAGGCCCAAATAATTAAATTACAAAAACCCAATTTCACAATTTAATTAATTCTAAAGTGTATTGCAAAATTAATCACATAAATCAATATTTCCAAATCATCAATTATACAACTAATCATGCTTTTAAACATCAAATAACGTCCAACACAATTTCATCAAAAATCAAACCCATTCATGCTTCTATATGTCTCGGCAATATTGGGGATTTTATGTCCGATTCGAATTCAATCCAATTAATTCCACAATCGACATTAAATCATATTCCCGAATGATTTCAAACACATCCAATTATCAAAAATAAAAAATCCCAAGACATTATAGGGCTCAACCATTCGGCCAACATAACAATTTGGGGAAAAAAATGATCCAATCACAATTTCTTGAAATTGATCCAATCAATCTTCAATTCAACATCAATTAAGCATATTCAATCAAACAATTTAATTATACATGCTCAAAATCAAGTTTACCCAAATTTTAAGCCCTACACTTTTTCATGTTTTTCCTTGCTCATGATACCATTGTTGGAGTTTACTAAGGTCCCAAGGATCAATAAACAAGCGTAAACATGTGTGAATACAATTGAGAAAGTCGCGGAATACTCGCATCGATCGGTTGAGCAACGCGCGAGGCAACAAAACTTTTCTGCTTCCTCTTTACTGCATTCGGAAGTGCCTATTTTGGATTGCTCCATTTTCGGTTTCATCTCCAAGAATCCAAGCTCCAAGCTTCGTCAAAAGATTTCCGGCTCATGGGTGGACTTCCCTATCACCTTCGCATGACTTCGTAGTGTGCTAGCACTCCCGATTTTGCCACAAAATCGTGACTTTGGCTTCCCATTTCTCTCATTGTCTCTCGGTTTTTAGACCAGAAAACAGAAAGAAAATACAGCCCTCTTGGGCGAGAATGAGAGGGAGAAGTGAGGAAGAGAGATAGGTGAGATGTTGGTGGAAAATTGTATCAAATACACTGAAATGATTTTCCAAATTCATTTCCTTATTTTTTTCCTTTCAAAAAGTCAATCAATAAATGCCAACAACCAATCCATCACTATTCACATCATTCAAGTTGTCAAGTCACATCACTCAAACTGACAAGTGATTTGACGCTTGATGCGACTAGCGATTTGATGCTTGATTTGACTTGCGTGCCGCACTCGAATTCGAAATGCTAATGCGCTCGCAAATAATCCCGGGCTCGGGTTCGCTAATTCCAAATTAACGAATTTTCTGTTGCGACGTAATTAAAAGATTACGCCTAGCGAAGTCACTATTCACGTCGCTAACGAATTAATTATAAATTAATTCGTTCGCCCGAATTAAAATCTAATTTTAATTCCGCGTTGAAATCTAATTTCGTTTAATATATCAAATATATTAATTTACCGATTAATTCCAAATTAATCGTTATCTCTCTTTAAATGATATTTTATCCTAGATAAAATATCTCCGTAATTAATCCCAGTTTAATTTTCTCTCTCATCTAATTAATCACAGATTAATAAAAGTGCGAGTCATACATTATCGGTGAATCTTCGGGAAGCGACCCATGAGATCCCTGGATATGTTGGTAGTAAATTCGGTTGTCGGACTATCCGAACACGTAAGTACCAAGTACTACGTTTATACCGATTTATGAGACAAGGTTGGCTTCTAGCAAAGAGCCATGCCTACCCAATTCTCCAGAAATATCCTTACATGAATAAAGGATCTATATCAGGTGTTGTATACATAGTATTGCGTATTTCGATCCTGTATCGGATGATCACATGCAAGGCCTGGGGCTGGTACAGTGTCTGCCCCGTACGAAGCATATATCGGATGACGAGCAACTAGTCTCTTTAATATCGGATAATCATGACCAAGTCATATTATCCCGACGGTTGCAACCTTTTTAGAGAACCAGTTCTGTATCCCTACGCGATCATCATCTCCATATGACTGGAGTGACACTTCCGTCTTGACATCACACCCAACACACTACAATTCTCAATATACCCAGCATAGGCGTACACAGAACCTGTTAAAGCCCTGGACGACCGCAACCAAAGTATATTGATTATTGCAAGTATTAGCGGTGCAAGTCTCAGGTTAAGACCAAATAAACCTACCCTGATTTCGGACTTCCATAGACACATAGTCATACTACCAATGGAATTCCGAGGGGGTCTATCTATAGGGAAGTTGTTTCCCGTACCATCGGTAAAACACAACCTCCTATTACACTTGCATGAGTATCCTATACCCAAATATATGAGAATTATGTCGTTGTGCCCTCACAATGCGCACAAGTGTAATACTAGTCTTTTACGTATTCATCGATGTCCAATCTCGATAATACTCTGACTAGGGATATTTAATGATTTATCCTTCGTGGATTGATACTGTCTCATATCATTCTCAATCCAGGAACAAATCACAGGGACCTCCTATCATTTATATATGTAGGTGATCTAATCACAAATTATAAGAGTGCAATCTCCTTTGTCACATAGTTAATTTGTACAACAATACCGTGATCTGTACCAATAGTGACGCTATGGGTCATAATTGTCCAACATTCTCTTATTGTAATATTATCAAGATTATGTTCAATATTTAGACCTTTGACTATTATGGTTGACACATTTTATACGCTAAGTAATTTGAGGATATAGTAGAGGCGAAATGATTAAATCATCGAGGAAATCATTTACGGACAGGTTATTGGTTTCATTCTTTGTTGATGGTGTTTTTAGGCACTATGATATTTAAGACAGCACGACAGGGGCAAAAGGGTAATTTTCTCCTTGGTCAAAGATCATTAATACCGACCCGACCACATGAGTGAGTGGCCGAGAACTTTATGATCCGATAATCGACCACTTTGGTTCGGATGACCGAGCACTATCAGATCGGTAGCAGCATTCTCAGCACAAAGGACCATCATGACCGACCTCATGAAGACCGGGAATATGGCGGGATATGCTCCAGAAGATAAGTTATCCTACTTTCATGGGGAAAAACTGATGAGTCAGTGTCCAAATGGGATAAAAGAAGTGAAGGTAGTTTTAATTAGGAATCCTTATGGGAAAAGGGAATAGTTTTGACTAGGAATCCTTATGGGAAAAGGAAATTGTTTCAACTAGGAAATTCTTGTACAAATAGGAATATGATTTCTTCACTATTATAAATAAGAGGGTATAGTGAGTGTAGAGAGGGGGGGAAAAAAGAGAGAACCAAAAAAGAAAATAAGAGGAACAAGTTGAGAGCAAGGTAGAGTTGAGATCAGAATCACCAAGCTCTAACTTGTAAAACACAAAGAACGGTCTGAGAAACGCATTTTGAATAATAAAAGTATTATCTTGTTTGTGCCCGTGGACGTAGGTCGGATCCAAATCCACCGAACCACATTAAATCTCCTTGTTGATTGGTGTATTTATCTGTTTTTCTGCTAAGTTTGCCTTTGGTCCCCCATAACCAAACAAATTCACTATTGAAGGAGGATTTCCTCGGGAGTGATATTCCAAAATTACCCTGAGACCAAAATCAGCTGTCAACAGTTGGCGCCGTCTGTGGGGAATCAACAAAAAGTAATTCACGTAGTAAGACCATGGCAGAAGACGGAAATCACCAATCGTCGGGGAATCCGGCTACAGATTGGATGAAGAAGATGGAAGAAAGTATGAAATCCATGATGGGTCGGCTGGAGAGAATGGAGGAAACGAACAACGAAAGACCCGAAGTCGGAACCAGTCGAAGAAGATGTGAAAAACCAGAAGGGAAAAGGGTGGTAGATACAAGCGAGGATGATGGACCCAAGAGGAGGGGCCCATACGGGGTAAAGTCCGTGGTTGTAGAAAAAGACTCACAAGCAGAGGACACATGAGAAGAGGAGGAAAGAGGACGAAGAGGACAATCACCTGATCCCTCTCATGATAGCCTCCACGACCCCCGAAGAGAAGGCAGGGAATATAGCGAGGATGTGCGAGAAATTTCAAACCATGAGGAACACCGCACCCGGGGCATAGGACGCACAGAGAGGCACAGAAGACGACATGGCGGCACGACCAGCGAGAAAAAGTCCTGGTTAAAAAAAGAGATGACCAAGTGGGGGGTAGACCTCAAGGCTGACGCAAGTGATGCCCGGGACGGTGAGGAGGAATCTCCCCTCACGGAAAAAATAAGATCGGAAAAATTCCCAAAGCGATTCAACATGCCGAACATGGCACCCTACAAAGGCCACTCTGACCTGAAATCGCACATCGAAAGTTTTGTCTTGTTGATGGAAGTCCAGGGAGTAGTAGGAGATGCCATCTGCAAAGTGTTCCCCCTAACTTTAGGTGGACTCGTCATCCTATGGTACAGAAGCCTGGCCCGGGGAAGCATCAAAAGCTTCACACAACTTAAGAAGTCATTCATTCGACACTTTAAAGGGGCCTGCGTCCCCAAAAAGACGATTGGAGAATTAAGGCTTATGAAACAAGGAGATGACGAGCCCCTGAAAAATTTTATTGAAAGATACCACATTTTGGTGCTCGAGGTCGCAGCATACGAGTCATCTGAAGCGCTAGAAAGTCTCAAGGGAGGTTGGAAGGTCGGGAAGTTGTAGACTCATCTAAGAATCCAAGACACACCGGATTATGCCACCGCTCTAGAGGTAGCCAGGAAATTTGTCTTAGTAGAAAGCGAAGAAAAGATCTCCCGAATGGGGACGGCCATCGGCTCGAGACAGGATTTTTGCTCCACCGAGGACACTTAGTTTTTCAGTTCGGGGTCGGGGTACGTCCCACCGAATCAGCCCTTCGGACTGGGGACGTAACATTCCCCCAGGTCCAAGTGCATTTTTCAGCTCGGGGTCGGGGTACGTCCCACCGAGTCAGCCCTTCGGACTGGGGACGTAACATTCCCCCAGGTCCAAGTGCCTTTTTCAGTTCGGGGTCGGGGTACGTCCCACCGAGTCAGCCCTTGGGACTGGGGACGTAACATTCCCCCAAGTCCAAGTGCCTTTTTCAGCACGGGGTCGGGGTACGTCCCACCGAGTCAGCCATTCGGACTGGGGACGTAACATTCCCCCAGGTCCAAGTGCCTTTTTCAGCTCGGGGTCGGGGTACGTCCCACCAAGTCAGCCCTTCGGAGTGGGGACGTAACATTCCCCCAGGTCCAACTACCTTTTTCAGCTCGGGGTCGGGGTACGTCCCACCGAGTCAGCCCTTTAACTGGGGACATAACATTCCCCTAGGACCAAATGCCTTTTTCAGCTCGGGGTCGGGGTATGTCCCAACGAGTCAGCCCTTTGGACTAGGGACGTAACATTCCCCCAGGTCCAAATGCCTTTTTCAGCTCGGGGTCGGGTACGTCCCACCGAGTCAGCCCTTTGGACTAGGGACGTAACATTCCCCCAGGTCCAAGTGCCTTTTTCAGCTCGGGGTCGGGTACGTCCCACCGAGTCAGCCATTTGGACTGGGGACGTAACTTTCCCCCAGGTCCAAGTGCCTTTTTCAGCTCGGGGTAGGGGTACGTCCCACCGAGTCAGCCCTTCGGACTGGGGACGTAACATTCCCCCAGGTCCAAGTGCCTTTTTCAGCTCGGGGTCGGGGTACGTCCCACCGAGTCAGCCCTTGGGACTGGGGACGAAACATTCCCCCAGGTCCATGTGCCTTTTTCAGCTCGGGGTCGGGGTAAGTCCCACCGAGTCAGCCCTTCGGACTGGGGACGTAACATTCCCTCAGGTCCAAGTGCCTTTTTCAGCTCGGGGTTGGGGTACGTCCTACCGAGTTAGCCCTTCGGACTGGGGACGTAACATTCCCCCAGGTCCAAGTGCCTTTTTCAGCTCGGGGTCGGGGTATGTCCCACCGAGTCAGCCCTTTGGACTGGGGACGTAACATTCCCCTAGGTCCAACTGCCTTTTTAAGCTCGGGGTCGGGTTACGTCCCACCGAGTCAGCCCTTTGGACTGGGGACGTAACATTCCCCCAGGTCCAAGTGCCTTTTTCAGCTCGGGGTCGGGTACGTCCCACCGAGTCAGCCATTTGGACTGGGGACGTAACTTTCCCCCAGGTCCAAGTGCCTTTTTCAGCTCGGGGTTGGGGTACGTCCCACCGAGTCAGCCCTTCGGACTGGGGACGTAACATTCCCCCAGGTCCAAGTGCCTTTTTCAGCTCGGGGTCGGGGTACGTCCCACCGAGTCAGCCATTCGTACTGGGGACATAACATTCCCCCAGGTCCAAGGGCCTTTCTCAGCTCAGGGTCGGGGTACGTCCCACCGAGTCAGCCCTTGGGACTGGGGACGTAACATTCCCCCAGGTCCAAGTGCCTTTTTCAGCTCGGGGTCGAGGTACGTCCCACCGAGTCAGCCCTTTGGACTGGGGACGTAACATTCCCATAGGTCCCACTGCCTTTTTCAGCTCGGGGTCGGGGTAAGTCCCAACGAGTCAGCCCTTTGGACTAGGGACGTAACATTCCCCCAGGTCCAAGTGCCTTTTTCAGCTCGAGGTCGTGTACGTCCCACCGAGTCAGCCATTTGGACTAGGGACGTAACATTCCCCCAGGTCCAAGTGCCTTTTTCAGCTCGGGGTCGGGTACGTCCCACCGAGTCAGCCATTTGGACTGGGGACGTAACTTTCCCCCAGGTCCAAGTGCCTTTTTCAGCTCGGGGTAGGGGTACGTCCCACCGAGTCAGCCCTTCGGACTGGGGACGTAACATTCCCCCAGGTCCAAGTGCCTTTTTCAGCTCGGGGTCGGGGTACGTCCCACCGAGTCAGACCTTGGGACTGGGGACGTAACATTCCCCCAGGTCCAAGTGCCTTTTTCAGCTGGGGGTCGGGGTTAGTCCCACCGAGTCAGCCCTTCGGATTGGGGACGTAACATTCCCCCAGGTCCAAGTGCCTTTTTCAGCTCGGGGTCGGGGTACGTCCCACCGAGTCAGCCATTCGTACTGGGGACGTAACATTCCCCCAGGTCCAAGTGCCTTTCTCAGCTCAGGGTCGGGGTACGTCCCACCGAGTAAGCCCTTGGGACTGGGGACGTAACATTCCCCCAGGTCCAAGTGCTTTTTTCAGCTCGGGGTCGGGGTACGTCCCACCGAGTCAGCCCTTTGGACTGGGGACGTAACATTCCCCTAGGTCCAACTGCCTTTTTCAGCTCGGGGTCGGGGTATGTCCCAACGAGTCAGCCCTTTGGACTAGGGACGTAACATTCCCCCAGGTCCAAGTGCTTTTTTCAGCTCGGGGCCGGGTACGTCCCACCGAGTTAGCCCTTTGGACTAGGGATGTAACATTCCCCCAGGTCCAAGTGCCTTTTTCAGCTCGGGGTCGGGTACGTCCCACCGAGTCAGCCATTTGGACTGGGGACGTAACTTTCCCCCAGGTCCAAGTGCCTTTTTCAGCTCGGGGTAGGGGTACGTCCCACCGAGTCAGCCCTTCGGACTGGGGACGTAACATTCCCCCAGTTCCAAGTGCCTTTTTCAGCTCGGGGTCGGGGTACGTCCCACCGAGTCAGCCCTTGGGACTGGGGACGTAACATTCCCCCAGGTCCAAGTGCCTTTTTCAGCTCGGGGTCGGGGTAAGTCCCACCGAGTCAGCCCTTCGGACTGGGGACGTAACATTCCCCCAGGTCCAAGTGCCTTTTTCAGTTCGGGGTTGGGGTACGTCCTACCGAGTTAGCCCTTCGGACTGGGGACGTAACATTCCCCCAGGTCCGAGTGCCTTTTTCAGCTCGGGGTCGGGGTACGTCCCACCGAGTCAGCCCTTTGGACTGGGGACGTAACATTCCCCTAGTATTACACTTATGCGTGTTATGGAAGCGTAACGATATAGTTCTCATATATTTGGGTATTGGATACTCATGCAAGTGTAATAGGAGGTTATGTTTACCGATGGTATGGAAACAACTTCGCTCTGGATAGACCCCTCAGAATGCCATTGGTAGTATGACTATGTGTCTATGGGAGTCCGAATCAGGGTAGGTGTATTTGGTCTTAACTTGAGACTTGCATCGCTAATACTTGCGACAATCAATATACTTTTGTTTTGGTCGTCTGGGGCTTTAACAGGTTCTGTATACGCCTCTTCTGGGTATATTGAGAATCGTAGTGTATTGGGTGTGATGTCAAAACGGAAGTATCACTTCAGTCATATGGAGATGATGATCACGCAGGGATACAAAACTGATACTCTAAGTGCTATAGCCGTCGGGAAAGTATGACTAGGTCATGACTTTCCGATCATAAAGAGACTAGTTGCTTGTGATCTGATATATGCTTCGTACGGGGCAGACACAACTCCATCCCCAGGCCTTGCATGTGACATCCGATACTGGATCGTAAAACGCAATACTATGTATACTACGCCTGAAAAAGATCATATATTCCGTAGCAGAATATTTCTGGAGAATTGGGTGGGCACGATGCTTTGCTAGAAGCCAACCATGTCTTGTAAATCGGTAAGTACGTGGTACCGGGTATGCACGTGTTCAGATAGTCTGATGATCGTATTTACTGCCAACATATCCAGGGATCTCTTGGGTCGCATCCCAAAGATTCACCGATGATGTTTGACTCAAACAATATTAATCTGGGATTAATTATGAGAGAGAATATTAATCTGGGATTAATTATGAGAGAGAATATTAATCTGGGATTAATTAAGTGAGAGAATATTAATATGGGATTAATTACTGCAAGAATTAATCTGGGATTAATTATCAGAGAAAGAATTAATCTGTGATTAATTGCGTCGAGAATTTATCTGGGATTAAATTCGTCGAGAGGAGTGAACGCGATTAATTTGGAATTAATCGGTAAAATAATTTTAATAGTTAAATTAGATTTTGCTATTTAATTTATTTAATTGGGCTAAATAATATATTAGATATATTAATTGAAATTGGATTTCAACAGGAAATTAAATTGGATTTTAATTTTAGCGAACGAATTAATTTGGAATTAATTCGTGAGCGATTTTCGTAATAATTTTACTGGGTATTATTATTTAATTAAATCGGATTTAATTAAACGGCGACGGAAAATTCATTTAATCGGATTAAACGAATCCGAGCCCGCAGTGTGTTGAGCAAGCCCACTTGAATTTTGAATTTAAAGTGGGGCCCACTTCACTTACATCATTAGTCATTTTGTTGATAGATATGGGTGATGAGTTTTGATGGAATCTTGTGGAACACTCAACACATTTTAATTTTGGAAATTAATCTATCTCCCTCCAAGCATTTGGCTGATCGGCCTTTAGTGCATTTTGGCCGAATGGTCATTAAATGCATTTGCCCAATGGCGTTTTAAAAATTCTATTGGCCGATTGCGATTGTAAGGTAAAAAAATAAATGGCATTATGACATTTTTAAAAAAAAAAGGCTAATAAGAACAAATGCATTGAATGCTCTCTCTCTCTCTCTCTCTTCAAAAAGGAATGGCTGGCAAAAATTGCTTTTCTTTTGAAGAGTCAAAATAGCCTCTGAAACCTTCTTTTTCTATTTTGCCGAATCAAAGGCATTTTGGCCTTTTTCATTTTCTTTTGGCCGAATGGCCTTTGGGTATCCAACTTGGCCGAATGGCCATTCATTTGAAGAAGGTCGAATGGCCATGATTTCAAATGAGCGGTCACTCCTCTCTCTCGGACAAATTTATTTCTCCTTGGGAGATCAAATTTGTTCCATTTGTTCAAGCTAGCACTTATTGGAGTCAAATGAAGGTGATAGGGATACTCACCCATGAGCTTGGAAGCTTCAACATCCATGAAAAGTTTTGAACTCAACCGATCAATGTAAGTCCTCCACAACTTATTTTTTATTATTATTCACATACGAATCACGCTTAGAGATCCCGTGGCATGTCTAGGACACTAACACCTAGGCCCTAGATTCAGGGACAAGATGGTGGCATGTATTGGGGGACGACGATACGTAATGCCCTAATGGCATGGATTTGCACACATGGCTCTACTTCTGTTGCTTGGGGGACGGCGAGACATAACTTCACAATACTATTAGTTAAACGTATGAGGGGACGGCGATACGTAACGCCCCCATGCGTCAGGTTTCTATAGATTTTCTAGGCGTGTGGGGGGGACAACGATACGTATTGCCCTCATACGTCAGGTTTTCAACAGATTATTAGAAAGATGGTTTTCATAATTTATGGTTTTAGAAAAGATTTTCAGAAATAACAATTTTATAAATACTTTCAGTAGAACAATTTTATGAAATTTTTTTAGAAAGGATACAGTTTTACAGAAGATCTCAGGGTTTTACAAACAAAAAGGATTTCCTGAAAAGTTTTGCACAAAGAGATGTGTTTTCAGATGAGAAAGAGCTTTCAGAAAAAGATCAGTTTTCCTTGAGAGGATTTTGATTTTAGAAAAGTGAATGTTTCATAAAAGCATTTCATTTTCTGTTTTTAAATTGTCCTCTCACTGTGTCGTTTAGACGATCTAACCACCCCACTCCCAGTGTTTTTGTTTTACAGGTATACCCGGAGGAGAAGCTCGAAAGGATGATACTGATGGCAGTCACTAGGGTGTTTGAGTCCACCGGTCAAGTAAGAGACACAATTCAGTCAGAGTCAGAGTAAAGTCATGTATCAGACAATTGTAGAGTAAAGATTGTGTGTAAAATGAGTTATAGTGTCCATGATAGAGTTATAAGTATATTGTTTTTGAGTACATACTTTTGAGTATGAAGTTGAATTTCATGTTATTAAGTTGGGCAATGGTCCATATGCATGAGTTTGTGATTGAAATGAGATTACTAGGGATTATCATAGTGAGAAACACAGAGGCTCAGAGGATAAGTCGGCCTATTCTCTACTGGTAGCATCTCCGGGAGATGGATGTTACAGAAGCTCATTAGTGGACATTGACAAGTATAAACCTGGGACACGTCTTAATCCAATATCATCATTATTATTAGAATAAGAAACGGTTCAGGATCAAACTTAGGAGTCACATGAATGTGATTAACCTTGGAGGTCTACCTGAAGAGTTTATGAAGGCCAAGACTATCATTATTGTGAGGCTGGAGTAAATTTCATAGGATCTACTTCCAGCTATGAAATTTTGATTGTCAAACTTTTATTTTTCCTTTGAGGGAGATTACAGAATTACGTAAAGTAATGAGAGGGCACTAATAGATTTAAAATCCATAATCGTATTAGTGTTCTTATATTAAAATGAATATGTCCTGCTTATGTTCAATTGTGTTTTTATATATGGCTGTCGCAGATCCATTAGAGTAATTTTTGGATTCTAATAAATTGAAAGGAGTAGAGAACTATTTTTAATGGGAAATGAACATTCGCATTGTCTTGGAATCAGAAAAATTGAACTATGTGACGATCAATCTATTGCATGTTGATATCGATCCTAATTCCACTCCCGAAGAGCGAAATACTTTTGAAAAATTGAACGATGATAACCTAAGGGTGAAATCCTATATTTTAAGATTGATAGTTCCAGATTTTCTAAGATAGTACATAGAGGTACCTGATGTTTGGAGCATTATGAGAAACACTCAATGAGTTGTTCAAGGTAAATCAAGAAATTGCAATATATCAAAGGTCTAAGGAATTGTTCCGTCCTACGCTTAAAGATGGAGGAGCTGTCATCATTTTTATTTTTAATATGCTAGACTAGATTCGATATTTGAAATAACAGGGCATTATGATCGATGAACAACTAGGCCGAAATTTGATTTTATCTTCCTTGGCAAGTACTTACGCTGGCTTTGTGTTAAACTTTCATATGCATTCGATGCAAGCCAGTTATGAAGAAGTTCATAACATCTTACTCACCGCAAAACAAGATTTGAAGAAATACAATCCCACTTTGTACCTCCATGGTGGAGCAAGCTCTTAAAAGACTTCTAGAATGTCGAAGAAAATCAAAATGGGAAAGAAGAAGATATCATAGAGAAACCCCAAGAAGCACAAAGCTAAAAGACCGTATGTAGCTCATGATGCATGTCTACACTGTAAAATTTATGGAAACTGGAAGAAAGATTGTCCAAAGTTGAAAGGAAAGGCAAGACCCCCAGCTACATTTTATATTTTTCATATTAGTGACATCTCATTAGCCTTAGATGCAAATAGTGTTGGGTGTTAGACACCGGTAGTCCCACTCATATTTGTAACTCAATGCAGGTAATAAGGGTTAAAAGAAGACTGAACAAAAGAGAGATCCAACTTAGAGTTGGGAATGGTGAGACATTGGATGTCAAAGCCATAGAAATAGTTGTTCTAGATCTCCATAATGGATGTAAATTTATTTTACATGATAGTTATTATATACCCTCTCTAATCAGATAAATAATATCGTTGTCAAAATTGGGTAAAAAAGGATATACAATAAATATTAATGATAATACAATAAATATTAATGATAAAGATAACTATTTGATATTTTTCTTTATCTAACGATCATTTTATTTTGGAAACATATAAAAATGTCTTTAATATAGGGGAAAATACAAGTAAAGATCTGAATTAAATAATAATGAATTATGGCATATGAGATTGGGCCAAATAGGTGTTAGACGTCTATCAAAATTGGTTAAAAATGGTTTGATTGAAGATCTCTCCTTAGATCCTTATCCAGTTTGTGAGTCATGTATCTAAGGGAAAATGACAAATGTCTAATTTCCTGGTGTTGGACACTACGCTGAATATTTATTGGAACTAGTACACAGTGATGTGTGTGGTCCAATAAATCATACCGCTAATGATAGTTCAACATACTTCAGACTTTCACATGATAAAACTTTATGAAAAGTGTACAAATATTGGAAAAGAAGTAGAAAAACGGGAAAACCAATCATCAAGTACCTTCTATCAAATCGAGGCGGTGAATTCATGGGCGATGAATTCGAAAGTTATATAAGGGAGAATGAGATTCTCGCTTAATATAGCCTACCAGAAACTCCTCAACACAATGGTATGTCTAAGTGGATAAATTATACTTTGATGGATACGGTTCGATCTATGATGAGCTATACAGATCTTCCATAATACCTTTGGGGTTATGCTTTACTTACTACTACCCACATACTTAATAGAGTTACATCTGTTGGGGCAGATGTGGAACCCCTAGGGTCGGGTCGGTGCCTTATGTAGTGGAAATGGGTCTAACCTATGGATAGTAGTAGTATGGGTGTATTTTAAAATATTTTATGTAAAACTACATACTGTTTCGAGTCTGTAGGAAAAACTGGGGACCAAAACAGAGTCCGGAAACTCTGAAACGGAGAAAATGAAGTTTCAGTATGTATAAGCTGTACTTCACATGAAGCGGAAGCTTGGGCGTCGAGACGCTCCAAAGAACAAGAGTAACTACGAGTGCTGAGTGTCTCAGCGTCACGACGTGGAAGGGTTTGCATTGCGAAGCTCCTAGGTTTGATGCTCAGTGTCGCGACGCTGAGAGGTCAAAGTCGCGACGATGCCGTAGATAGTGAGCATTTTCTACTTCAAACCAATACTAACACTTCCAATTTTCTCCTAATACTTCAAATACACCTAAAACATAATTTTAGCATCATAGCCACCATCAACACATATTATACAACTAGTATACATGTATTATATATACTTATTTGTATTTGTTTGAATCAAAACACAAACAAATTTAGAATCCCACTATAAATTGTCTCATAAACAATTCTAGTTCACCTAAATGTCGTTTGTTGAGTTTCAATCAAGTCCCAAGATCATAAATCATGCATAAAAACGAGTAGAATACAACCAAATGAGGTGCGGAAAAACTCACATGGATCGGTAGAGATGCATCAAAGATGGACCAAATTCGCACTTCATTTTTCTGCCTCCATCAAGCTCGGTTTTGGGCCTTCTTGAACTGCAGTGGACTGCACAGTGGGGCTGTTTTGATGCTCCAAAAATCGGCCATGAAAAAAACCATTGAAGCCCCAAGCTTCAAGCTTTCCAAGCTCACAAATTCGTTTCCCTATCACCATAATATAACCCATGTGTGTGCTAGCACTACTCTTCTTCATTTGCTTCTCAAAATTTCGGTCAAACCACAGAATTTTTGGAGAAGAAATCGGCTCCAGCCGAAAGTGGAAGAAGGAAGAAGAGAGAAAGAGAGGGAGAGAAGAGAGGTGCGGAAATGTGAGAGAGAAAAGGAAAAAGAAATAAAAATGTAATAGGTTTTTTATATTTTTCAAAATTAAAACCATTTAAAATTATTTTACTTTTCTTTAAATGCTAAAGTCAAAAGCAAAAAGCAAAAGTTGCTTTTTCAACTTCTACACAATCACTCAAATCAAGTCAACAGTGACAACATGTCATATAACTCAAAGTGACATTTGATTTGACGCTTGATGTGATTAGCGATTTGACGCACGATTTGACTTGCGTGCCGCACTCGAATTCGAAATGTGAATGCGCTCGCAAATAATCCCGGGCTCGGTTCGCTAATTCCAAATTAACGAATTTTCCGTTGCGTCATAATTAAATGATTACACCTAGCGATATCACTATTTACGTCGCTAACGAATTAATTCTAAATTAATTCGTTCGCCCGAATTAAAATCTAATTTTAATTCCGCGTCGAAATCCAATTTCTTATAATATATAGAATATATTATTTTATCGATTAATTCCAAATTAATCGTTCTCTCTCTTTAACGATATTTTATCCGAGATAAAATATCTCCGCAATTAATCCCAGATTAATTTTCTCTCTCTTCTAATTAATCCCAGATTAATTAAAGTGCGAGTCATACGTCATCGGTGAATCTTCAGGAAGCGACCCATGAGATCTCCGGATATGTTGGCAGTAAATACGGTCGTCGGACTATCCGAACACGTAAGTACCTCGTACTACGTTTGTACCGATTTACAAGACAAGGTTGGCTTCTAGCAAAGCGCCATGCCTACCCAATTCTCCAGAAATATTCTTACACAGGAATATATAGATCTGTATCAAGCGTAGTATACCGTAGTATTGTGTATATCGGCCCAGTATCGGATAGTCACGTGCTAGGCCTGGGGCTGGATTTGTGTCTGCCCCGTACGAAGCACATGTCGGATGTCTGGTAACTAGTCTCTATAATCGGATATACATGACCTTCTCATAATATCCCGATGGCCGCGCAGCACTTAAGAGCACTAATACCGTATCCTGAGTGACATCATCTCCAATATGACTGAAGTGATACTTCCGTCTTGACATCACACCCAATACACTACGACTCTCTGATAAACCCAGAAGTGGTGTACGCAGAACCGGTTAAAGCCCTGTACCACCAAGACCAAAGTCTATCGATTATCGTAAGTATTATCGATGTAAGTCTCAGGTTAAGACCATACACACCTACCCTGATTTCGGCCTCCCATAGACACATAGTCATAATACCAATGGGATTCCGAGGGTCTATCCAGAGCGAAGCTGTTTCCCGTACCATCGGTGAAACACAACCTCCTATCGCACTTGCATAAGTATCCAATACTTAAATATATGAGAACTATGCCGTCGTGCCCTCACAACGCGCACAAGTGCAATACTAGCCTATTCCGCATTATCGATGTCCTGTCTCGATAATACTCCGGCTAGGGATATTTAATGATTAATCCTTCGTGGACTGATACTGTCTCATATCATCTCAATCCAGGAACTAATCATATGGACCTCTCTTCATTTTATATCTATGGTGATCTAATCACAAATGATGAGAGTGCAATTTCCTTGTCACATAGTTAATTTGTACAAACAACACAATGATCTGTGCAAATAGTGACGCTATGGGTCATTTTGTCCAACAATCTCCCACTTGGCACATAGCCAGTCACTCGAGTGTCCCACACCCGAACTATGTACGGTTCGCTCAAATTGCTGAGGAAAGGTTTTCGTCAGCGGATTTGCGTAATTATCTTCTGACGCGATTTATACGATCATCACATCGCCACGATGTATGATCCGAACGAATCAGATGAATATAGAAGTATATATCTGGATCGTCGATGAGACCTTTAATTCCTTAGCCTGTGCTGACGCCTAGCTCAGCTGCTAAAAGAACTATATCTACTCTAATTAGATTTATTTTCGATCCAAATGGCTTCTATTGCTGCCTCAGGCAGCAATAATCCGCATTTGTGTGTTAATTCGGCAACAGTTATTTGCTCGGAATATTTCCAGCTTACTGTCCCATTATTCAAACTTTATAGTACCGCAGTATTTACCGGTTTGGAAACTTGCAGCAGTGATCCTAGTCACTTCAAGTTCTCCACTCCATAATTTAAGACGGATTTTTTTTAGTTCTCTAAGATACTAATAGATGTCATTAACTTCAATCCAATGACTATCACTTGGATTGTCCTGATTGTGACTCCATATGCTCAAAGCGTATGAGACACCATATCGAGTACATTTTAAATGTACATATCCCAGAGAGTGTTAACAACTCCAAATCTATCCCAGTAGATCTTTATTCCTTGAATAAAGGTTGTTACTCCCCAGAATTCTACGGAGAATTTCTTATGAAAGCCAAGCTTTCACCGATTGCTTTATGGGAATTTCATTGTCAGTGCTCTCCCACTAACCTCCTTATATACACAAGAATTATTTCGTTTTGAGTCAAATCATAAACCATTATGATTATTTCAAAACGTCAGTTCCAAGAACCTTATGCTTATTTCAATCCAAACATGGATCGAATAACCCGCAAACCTTGTTTGTCGGTTATACAAAATCGTCAGGATGTTGTAAGCATCCTCCAAAAGGTTTCCTTTTCAGGAAAGCGATTTTGATCTGCAACTGACACATTTCATAAATGAAATATGCAGTTATCAACAAGCATCTTCAAAATGGATTTACCATGGCAACAGGTAAAAGGTTTGAACCATTATTAACACAATGTTGATAACGATACCTTTCCGTCAAAAGCCCGGCTTTGTACGTTGGTATGTTGCCATTCATGTATGTCTTCCTAGAAGACTTTTAAGTACCATAGGCACAATGCCTTGTGGTACATCAACTAGTATCCAAACTGGTTGACATACATGGAATCCATTTCGGATTATATGGAACTTTTCCATAATTAAGGAGTTGGTATACCTTCATAAGATTGACATCTTTATGAGGTTAGATCAGAAACCCATACCCTAGGTCATTTCTGACTCTATCCGATCTACTCAGTTCTTGTGTATTCGAAGATTAATGGTACAGTATTACTTCGTGCGTTGAACAGTATTACTCCGATTTTCATCGAGTATCACTATCCTCCCACTGACCACTGCATATCGGTATTCCTCTCAGGAAAAACCGCATGGTGAGCAACAATCACATTGTTCTCATGTGAGATTTATAAGTACTATACTTATGGTTTCCCTTAGGATAACTTATATTGGCACTTATCCAATTTGGGTCCTTAGTTTGGTATCATCCAAACGTTATGCCTGGCATACCCAAATTGTCAGGAATGAGAAACCCGGTTTCTTTCCCGTTCATATCTAATATGTAATCTGTCAAACAGATTATTATGGAACCTTATTCTAAATAAGTTATTGCACTGTTAAAACTTATCCATTGAAGGAAATGGTAGCTCAGAGCGACTCATGATTAGCCTTATCATGTCTAACATGATTCGGTTAATCCGTTCGGACACACCGTCACTTTGACGTGTTCCGAGAGGAGTCCTCATTTGAAAGAATACTATACTCTTTCAAGTATATAAGAAACTTATTGCTTAAGTATTTTCCATTACGGTCTTACCGTGACGGTATAATACTATAGTCGATCTGTTTGTCTATTTCGTGTCGAAACTCTAAAAGTTTCCGATTTGTGTTCTTCAAAAGAAACAAACACATAACCATAACGTGATGCCACATCCGTTTAAGGTCACGAAATATTCATGTTAACATCTAGCCTAGCTAGATATGGGCCCACTTACTTCACCATGAATAAGGCTAACAGGTCGGTGGCCCTTATACTATTACCAAGTAAATAGTATTTTAGGTACTTTACCTAATAAACTAGATTCGTAGACTTTATTTGAATAGTCAAATCAGTCCTGGTACCCATTCTTCAAAAGTGTGGATATACGAGTCTTGTATAATTGTGTCCCAGACATCAATGCCACAAATAAGTCTCTATTGATCAAATCAATTTGAGCTTATTTATTTGTCATTTTATATGTTTGAGATTTTAATTATATTCAAAATATAAATTCTGTTATTTACATCTAATGTATTTATCTCAGTATCATCTTTATATAATAAAACACTTAGTGTTCTATAATATAAAGGTTTTATCCGCAACGGATTAAACACTGATATAGAGATAATGTCTCTAGTCAAACTAGTTACATTATAACAGTTCCTAATTTAAGTATATACCCAAATGGTAGTTCCTAAACTTAGGTATCTACGGTCGAAACAGCGACTTTCGTCCCGTTTCCGATTCGCAGAGAAATCTCGGCTTGAAGTCAGTATCCAGCTCATAGCGGATTCTGAACATCAATACATATATTTTATGTACCACACTAAGTATTTAAAATCCAATTTCAATACTAGTAGTGAACATAACTTTGACAAATATTTTTAAAGTTAGAGCCTCGCCCTTTCTTTAATTCCTTCGTGTCTTCCATATCCAAATGGTAGTCACTTTGGGATATGTCAATTATCTTTTCAATATTTCACAAACCTTGGCCAAGCCTTGGGTTTCGGAATATCGAAACGATGTGTACCTCGTGCTACATGCCCAATTGCAAACTTTGACTTTATCTCCTCTAGAATAGTCAATTAATTCTCCAAGAATTATAAATTGCAATTTAATACTTCTTAAATCTAAAATTAGATTTATGACAAGTATATATTAATTAAGCATTAAAGTCATCATCACATAAATCTTCCAAAGACTTTATGCTCTACTTATTTTGCTTAATTTGGGCTTAGGTATAATAAGTTATTTTATTAAATAAAGTAACCTATTATTTATTCCCAATTTGAAAATTAAATCATTTAAAATATTTTAATCCCAGATTATATTTTAAATATCCAACTTTTCAATTTTATCTTGATTACAATAGTCCAACTATTTAATCAACGATTAGTGGTACTATATATATTATAATGATTATAATAGTCCAACTATATAATCAAATATAATCCAAATTAATTAACCTCAATTACATTGATTATTATAATCCAATTATAAAATCAACTGTAAACTGAAATTAATTAATTCAAATATATTGATTAATATAATCCAATTATATATAATCAAGTATAATACAGTCCAACTGTTTATTAAAACAACAATTTAAATATTAGTCCAACTAACATTTAATCTAACGACGAAATAATTTAAATGAGCGGGTGTATGGGAGTAATTGAACGAAGTATTGCAAATTCAATTCTTGCCTCCCACTATTTTTCGTCGAGCCTCTAACCCTCTGTCGAGTACTCGGGAAACCGTGTTTCCTAGTGGGCTAGGATCCCGTTAAATATCACACAATCTTGACTTTGGCCAACAAATTGTATGATAATTAACTAGGTAGATCTCTAAGATCAATTGGATCTCATCCAACTCCTAGATCCAGTAGGTGGACATCCAAGTCCCAAACATATATCTTATATATGCCTATACATCGAATGTATACCCTAACCTTTTTCCTCTGAATCAACTAGGCCTTGGCTTTGGCACAACAAACCTAGTGATCCCAGTCAAGCGCGGACCCATTGACATGGAAGCTTCGTAATCAATGTCAATGGACAAGAAGTGGTCTTGACTTTGGCCAACAAACCACAACTTGGACACGACACCGATATGGAACAAAGCCTCGTGATTTAAAACACATCTTCGACGGACAAGGGCTTGACTTTGGCCAACAACCCCTGCCAATCTCGGATCTTGAGTAAGAATCACTCAATGGAAGGAAAATAAACGCTTGATATTTAACGAGGAGGGTTTTTCGCGTGCAAATTGGCTACCAATTTTAATTATTTGTTAAGGTCTCATCATCATACACCCTTAAACATGCATTCTAAACACATAATAAAGCGCATATGTAAAATAATAATGATATGCGGATGGATATTTTACACTTGATCCTAGATCAAATCTCTCACTTTTCTCTCTCCGCTAGCACAAATATTCTTCTACCCGTTACACTACACTTCTAAAGAAACCTCATTTACATTGAGGGGAATAGGTGAGAAGAGAATACAAAGAATATGAGGTGATAAGGCTGGACACGCAGGTCCAATTAATAAATCAAATTTATTACAACAATTTCTAAAATTGCCCCACCCATCTAATATCCATCCGATATACATTATTCAAACATCACAACCATGTATTCATACAAGCATGTTATCAATCAATCCAATTAATTAATCTTGATAATTAGTGATCATCCAATGTTCAAACAAAGATTTGATTTTGTTCGAGTCAAACTCGTATTGCGAACACGTACTCAAAGTACGATTTCTCAAATAAAATTAAATTACATGATTAAATCCAATTTAATACGTATTTAATTCTAATTCATTATTTAATTCCAAATTAAATATTACACTTTATAAAATAAACCTTTACGACTTAAATTCCAAATTTAATCGTTACGGGTCTCAAAGCCCGATTAATATCCAATATTAATTTAATTAAAGTCCAATGGGCTTTTAATTAATTTCTTGAGGCGTGGACTTTTGGTCAACTCGGGTCAAACCCGCAACCAAAGTCCAATCCGGGAGTTACCCCATAAGCCCATAAATTAATTTAGGCCCATTAGGCCCAATTAAACGTCAAAGGTTCATTAGTCGCATTTGGGCCTTTTGGAAGCGGTTTTGGGCCTATTGGATCCAACCAATTTGGCCTAAACCAACTTTGTACAACAAAGTCCAATAAACCCAATAACAACTTTAAAAGCCCAAATCCAATTTTAAGCCCAATAATTTAATTCAAAAATTCCAAATTTTCCAATTAAATTACCTAAAGTGTATAGCATTATTAATTGCCCAAATCAAAGTTTCCAAAACACTAAATTTGTCCAATTAATCATGCTTAACATCAATGAATCATGTCCAACATAATTTGATCAAAATCAAACCCAATTTCATGCTTCAAGTGTCTCGGCCAAAGGGGAAAAATATGCCCAAATCAAATTCAATCCAATTGAACCCAATCAAACATAAATTCAACATCCCCAAATGATTCCAAGTCATCCATGAACAAAAAATCAAAAATCCAAGACATTAGGGAGCTAACCAATTCGGCCATCACAAGCAAATTGGGGAAAATTGTTCCAAACACTTTCATCAAATTGATCTAATCAATCATCAATTAAACAACATTTAAGTATTCTAAATCATCCAATTTCATTAAACATGCTCAAAATCAAGTTTACCCAAATTAAAGTTTTGGCCAACAATAAGCAAATTGGGGAAAATCAATCCAATTAATTTTTCTTCAAATTGATTACATATAACTCTAAGTTATTCATATACAAGCATTCTTAAACAAACAATTTGTCAAAATCATGCTTCAATCAAAAAGCCCCAAATTTTGCTCAAGAACCTAAAACGTTTTATGCACAAATGGCTCAAGATACCATTGTTGAGTTTCAATCAAGTCCCAAGATCATAAATCATGCATAAAAACGAGTAGAATACAACCAAATGAGGTGTGGAAAAACTCACATGGATCGGTAGAGATGCATCAAAGATGGACCAAATTTGCACTTCATGTTTCTGCCTCCATCAAGCTCGGTTTTGGGCCTTCTTGAACTGCAGTGGACTGCACAGTGGGGGCTGTTTTGATGCTCCAAAAATCGGCCATGAAAAACTCAATTGAAGCCCCAAGCTTCAAGCTTTCCAAGCTCACAAATTCGTTTCCCTATCACCATAATATAACCCATGTGTGTGCTAGCACTACTCTTCTTGCTTTGCTTCTCAAAATTTCGGTCAAACCAGAAATTTTTGGAGAAGAAATCGGCTCCAAGCCGAAAGTGGAAGAAGGAGAGAAAAGAGAGGGAGAGGAAGAGATGCGTAAAAGGTGAGAGAGAAAAGTAAAAATAAAATGTAATAGGTTTTTATATTTTTCCAAAATAAAACCATTTACCATATTTTACTTTTCTTTAAATGCTAAAGTCAAAAAGCAAAAAGCAAAAGTTGCTTTTTCAACTTCTACATCAATCACTCAAATCAAGTGACAACATGTCATATCACTCAAAGTGACATTTGATTTGATGCTTGATGTGATTAGCGATTTGACGCACGATTTGACTTGCGTGCCGCACTCGAATTCGAAATGCGAATGCTCTCGCAAATAATCCCGGGCTCGGGTTCGCTAATTCCAAATTAAGGAATTTCCGTTGCGTCATAATTAAATGATTACGCCTAGCGATATCACTATTACGTCGCTAACGAATTAATTCTAAATGAATTCGTTCGCCCGAATTAAAATCTAATTTTAATTCCGCGTCAAAATCCAATTTCTTAGTTAATATATCGAATATATTATTTTATCGATTAATTCCAAATTAATCGTTCTCTCTCTTTAACGATATTTTATCCCAGATAAAAATATCTCCGCAATTAATCCCAGATTAATTTTCTCTCTCTTCTAATTAATCCCAGATTAATTAAAGTGCGAGTCATACGTCATCGGTGAATCTTCAGGAAGCGACCCATGAGATCTCCGGATATGTTGGCAGTAAGTAAATACGGTCGTCGGACTATCCGAACACGTAAGTACCTCGTACTACGTTTGTACCGATTTAGAAGACAAAGTTGGCTTCTAGCAAAGCGCCATGCCTAACCAATTCTCCAGAAATATTCTTATAGGAATATATAGATCTGTATCAAGCGTAGTATACGTAGTATAGTATTGTGTATATCGGCCCAGTATCGGATAGTCACGTGCTAGGCCTGGGGCTGGATTTGTGTCTGCCCCGTACGAAGCACATGTCGGATGTCTGGTAACTAGTCTCTATAATCGGATATACATGACCTTGTCATAATATCCTGATGGCCGCGCAGCTAAGAGACTTAGCATGCAATACCGTATCCTGCGTGACATCATCTCCAATATGACTGAAGTGATACTTCCGTCTTGACATCAACCCAATACACTACGACTCTCTGATAAACCCAGAAGTGGTGTACGCAGAACCGGTTAAAGCCCTGTACCACCAAGACCAAAGTCTATAGATTATCGTAAGTATTAGCGATGTAAGTCTCAGGTTAAGACCATACACACCTACCCTGATTTCGGCCTCCCATAGACACATAGTCATAATACCAATGGGATTCCGAGGGGTCTATCCAGAGCGAAGCTGTTTCCTGTACCATCGGTGAAACACAACCTCCTATCGCACTTGCATAAGTATCCAATACTTAAATATATGAGAACTATGCTGTCGTGCCCTCACAACGCACACAAGTGCAATACTAGCCTATTCCGCATTATCGATGTCCTGTCTCGATAATACTCCGGCTAGGGATATTTAATGATTAATCCTTCGTGGACTGATACTGTCTCATATCATCTCAATCCAGGAACTAATCATATGGACCTCTCTTCATTTATATATCTATGGTGATCTAATCACAAATGATGAGAGTGCAATTTCCTTGTCACATAGTTAATTGCTACAACAACACAATGATCTGTGCAAATAGTGACGCTATGGGTCATTTTGTCCAACATCGTCAAGCGATCTAAAATAGTAGCCATAACTCTAATCTTTAATCTAGAGTTCCAAACTCTTATTAATTATTCAATGTCCAATATGAACATCGTTGACCTAATTAACAAGCATATTGTGTTTATACTTCCAAAGCATCCTAACACAATTTATTAGCCTCATTTCAACTGTAAGCTATGTAATCATGCTTCCAATACATAATTCATCATTATATGTCTCACTAATGAAAATTAACTAATGAAGAACATAGCTTAGGAGAATATCAAACACTACCTAGTAAGCTTGATACAAAGATCCAATCTCTTTCTCCTCATTGAAATGGTTGGAGAAATTCTAAAGTATGCAAGCTTGACTCGAAGATCCCATCTTGATTCCGATGATAGCAAACCTTACTCCAAGATCCAATCTTGATTTCTCCTTGATGAAATGATTTAATGGTAACAAAAATCAGAAACATTGAGAACTCTCTAGATTAGTCCTCAGGTATTATTCATCCGAATGTTTGAGCTGCATTTTTGATTTATTGCTATTTCGAATTTGGAAAATTGGCCAACATAGAAGTTGTAGGTCTCGGACTTTGCTTTCCGATGATATAGAATTCATAAAACTTGAAGATTGTATGAGGAAGTTAGGGCCCAAATACTAAGGGATGTTCGAATTAAAACTTAGATTGAATTCCGTATCGGAACTGCGAGGAATTTATCAAAAATCAAAAAAGTATTTTGATGCTTGAACATGATTTTTATCATGTATTTTACCTCCCATAATGTAATAGTCATCAGAATTATCGGGGTGTTACAATTTCTCCCTTCTTAAATAGGATTCGTTCTCGAATCCCTTTTGAGCTCTAACTTACATGTACATCTTAATTTGAGGACGTCTGTCTGTGTCTCTGCTACTGTTATCCTCCTTAACTTCCTTTATACTCTTATGCTCAAGAACTCAATTATGACTTCTGGGAACCTCTTATTCTGGTACTGTTCATTCGATTCTTATTGCTGAAAGCTTAATCTTTGGGAGTCCCTTCGAAAACTCTTTTTCTCGTGTGGGAACGAGGTACGTATACTATATCTTGTCTACATGGAGTTGTAGATCCTTCATGAAACTTATCATTCATGGAATTTATCTATCTTTTATTCTACACTTCAAGATATACTGAAAGATGTAATAGAAGTACTCAATCTCTAAAATATGAACTTGGTTTTTCCTCGAACTGGTGCCTTAAGTGACTTATGTTTCCTGTCTGATACCCTGTGATTGTATTTCACATCATTTTGTTCTTTTCTTTAAGGATTTAATGCTTCTTAAGATTTTCGAAATGGTCACTCCTTATTATTATTTCCACATAAGCATACTTAACTTGTAAGGTCTTAACTAAATATGATGCACACGTGTTAATTTGGTCATACCCATAGCTACACCAGTTGAATCATTAATCTCCAATAATTGCACTTGGTCTATATGTGGAATTTATACCAATCTGGTCACTAAGAAGTATATATGTGCCTAAGTCATACTGGTGTCATGAGACTTCAATGAATATCTATATGAAATTTTATCAACTAGTGCTCTCACATCTCTAAAGATACTATGTCTCCCATTGTTAGGTTTCTTCTCATTCTGCCTTAACTCTGGGATAAATATATAGAAGAACAATCTTTGTCGCTATTAAAAATGATCGTACTTATACCTTTTAGCTCCATATGCTCGATCTGATCTTAGCATCATTTCTCATAACTTAACTATTCAACTCTCTATTTTCTCCTAGCTAAGCTCCAACCGTTTATCGGTTCCATCCTTTAAGTTTTCTTATCTCTGCCTATATGTGGGACTTAGGACCTCATGGTTCATGGTAAATTTCTTCATGTGTTTCTATCTTACTACCTTTGTTTACTGATGCCTCTTATATACAACGACGCTGGTGATTCGATTCTGGTTAGTGTTCATATTTTTTTTCGTATCTTAGATTTGTTGTTATCACAAATCTGGTCAATTGTCTTCCATACTTACTTGTTTTTCTTACTTAGCTACACTTTAAGATATCCTACTTTTCATTATTCTCATTGTCTAATTCGGTTAGGTGTTGTCCTGGTCTCTACAATATCAGTGTACTTAGTTTCCTTGGCATTATTTACATTATACCTCAATAAGTCTAATTCAAGTCATCCTAAGTATTATTCCTAACGGTGTGCTGTGAAAGGAGACATACGGGCTTTACTTGTTATCTGTCTACCAATTTAAGAGTTATGTCTTATACTGGCGCCTAAGGTTCACTGTTATGCTTCCACAATTTATATTCTATTGATACTTTTCTTCTTCATTTTCTAATAATAGAATTCCATTCTTATTCCAATATTGAGAAACCTTACTGTTATGCACTTTTCTCATTGTTTATCTAGTATTCTTTCCTATTGTCGTCTTACCTCGACAATTCTACCCACAAACCTTTTACTGAAAGTTATTTTCAACTTTTTTCTTTTTTTTTTCCTTTTTTTTACTGCTCTATTCTATACCTGAAACTCTTGTGATCTATGTCTTTGTCTCTCATCCCAGTGGTATTACCTTTTAAATGTGTCATACCTTGCCTTATAAAATACTATAATACACCACATATTCACTTTCTTCTCAAAATATCATCGGAACGAACATCGAGGTACATCCTTACTGTTGTTATTTAATGATGGTTAGGAGGTTGGGATTGATTCTGAAGTCTTTTCTGGTTATGGTAGTCTCACTAACTATGTGTGCTACAATTACTTATGTCGCACCTTTATAATCCTAGAATTCCTTATTTAAATAAATGATGTTGGGCTCCCACACTAAGGGTACTACTACTAGGAACTATTTGAGTTATCTCCTTCTACTTTACTACTGATTTTTTTTTATGTCTATCGATCACGCTATCTTTTACGGGGAACCTTCTAAAGGCTCAAGCTTTCTCAAAATCCTACAATACTCCCTTTGTTATTCTTCCTACTATTCTCTATTTCTTAACCCTCTTAATTCATTACTTCCTTGAAGCTTTGCATCAACTTCTATCGGTTAGGGTATCTCTACTAATACTTTTGGTTCAGGTGTTATTCTCTAACTAGTTTTTCAATTATAGTATAATGGGAATCTATATAAGTCGTATATCTTATTTCTGGGGATTGCTCTCTCTGACTTATTTCTCTTTTGAGCCTTTACTTTCTTGGAGGGAATGTGTTTCACAAGGGATTTGGTTATCATCTTCAATTTTAGCTTGGCTTACCGTGAATTCAAACTACTCCATTACTTACAGAATATTACTATCTTATGATCTTTATCTACTTTCTGTTGAGCTTCTTAGTTCGGTTGTCTTGCTGTCTCATGGTTTTTCTATCTCGTTAAGTATTCTCATTTACTTGTTCAAATCCTTACTGGGCTCTACGTTGGGGGTGAATACATGCTTCCCATAGTGGTTTGTGAATACACATTACTGGTAATTACCTAAGCTCAACGATGGTCTGGTTAGGTTTCTATATATTTTCTAGAGTATGGGTTATTGGAAAGAAGAATTACCATTTATTCTGTTAGGATCTGCATCAGCTACTCCATATCTTAAGGTCCCATAACTTTTATCAAATATAATGAGGTTTCCACTTACATTACTATCTTTACGCTACGTTATCTATGTTACTATTTGTACTGAACTTCCTTGTTACTTTCTGTATCCTTCTTTACTATTTTCACATCCTATCACTTGGCTCTAAGCCGTGGTGCCGAGACTTTTGGTGGTTCGTTCGTGTAGTGTTCGGAAACATGTTCGAACGTGATTACCAAAATGGTATCTGAAATGACGCAAACCAATACGTGAATGAACAAATACATAATATAGGACCTCGTATGCTCGATTGAACATATTTCACATTCAATCGAGTACACTTCATCCGGCGCAGTAAAACATCGTGGTAAAGGTAGCCTTTAGGCATTTCCCTCGAATAGAGGACCTTTAATCCACCCTAGTTAGCCCATGCACATTAAGTTATGAATGCATGAATAAAAAAAATTATATGACCTTGTATGCCCGATTGAACACATTTCACATCCAATCGAGTGTACCTTGTCCGACGCGGTAAAACATCGTGGTAAAGGTATCCTTTAGGCATTTCCCTGGAATAGAGGACCTTTAATACACCATATTTAGCCCATGCGCACTAGAATGCAATGCATATGTAAATAAAGCAATGATATGCAAATGGTAAATGACATAATAAAAGGCGCGACAAAATATTGTGGTAAAGGTAGTCTTTTGGCATTTCCCTCAAATGGAGGACCTTTTTAAACAAACGTAATTAGCCCATGCGCATTAAATTATCAATGCATGAATAAACAAATAAATAATATGGGACCTTGTATGCCCGATTGAACACATTTCACATCGAATCTAGCGTACCTCGTCCGACGCGACAAAACATCGTGGTAAAGGTAGCCTTTAGGCATTTTCCTCGAATAGAGGACCTTTAATCCACCCTAGTTAGCCCATGCGCACTAGAATGCAATGCATGCGTAAATAAAGCAATGATATGCAAAGGGTAAATGACATAATAAAAGGCGTGGCAAAATATTATGGTAAAGGTAGCCTTTTGGCATTTCCCTCAAATGAAGGACCTTTAAACCAACATAATTAGCCTATGCGCATCAAATTATCAATGCATGAATAAACAAATAAATAATATGGGACATTGTATGCCCGATTGAACACGTTTCACATTCAATCAAGCGTACCTCGTCCGGCGCTGCAAAACATCGTGGTAAAGGTAGCCTTTAGGCATTTCCCTTGAATATAGGACCTTTAATCCACCCTAATTAGCCCATGCACACTAGAATGCAATGCATGCGTAAATAAAGCAATGATATGCAAAGGGTAAATGCAATAATAAAAGGCACGGTAAAATATTGTGGTAAAGGTAGCCTTTTGGTATTTCCCTCAAATGGAGGACCTTTAAACCAACGTAATTAGCCCATGCGCATTAAATTATCAATGCATGAATAAACAAATAAATAATATGGGACCTTGTATGCCCGATTGAACACGTTTCACATTCAATCGAGCGTACCTCATCCGGCGTGGCAAAACATCGTGGTAAAGGTAGCCTTTAGGCATTTCCCTTGAATAGAGGACCTTTAATCCACCTAGTTAGCCAATACTCACCAGAATGCAATGCATGCATAAATAAAGCAATGATATGCAAAGGGTAAATGACATAATAAAAGGCGCGACAAAATATTGTGGTAAAGGTAGCCTTTTGACATTTCCCTCAAACCAACGTCATTAGCCCATGCGCATCAAGTAACAATACATGAATAAACAAAATACATAAAAAGATAAATAGCGGGACGATAAGCATAGATTTAAATCACAAAATGAAAAATGTGCTTAAAAGTCTCTCAAGCGGTCGTGGAGTTGTATCCCAAGTACAGACCGCACTACCGTCCATTCGGATTCGGCTATGAAATTTACATCTGGATTTCCATCCAATATACCCCAAGAGATAGCATGCAATCATCAACTCAATGTTTGCATGGAATATGATAATGCATGTGATGAAACAACAATAAATAACAAAAACGAAAAATAGTAAGCTAAGTGCGAAATATTAAAGGAAAATAAATGACTGAAAATAAATACGGAATAGTGAAGAGATGTGACCAATAGTTTGGCCGTTTTTAATATAAGACTTCGCATGCCCAGTTGGATGTATTCCATGTCCAACCAAGCATGCCGTGTCCGGGATAACAAAATAAAATATAACAAAGGGTGCCCTCAGGTCTTACCTTTTAAGATGCTCCCCGGAAGTGCGTTACGTTGTCACCGGAAGGGTTAATGCTCCGTTATATTTTTGGTTTGCCGCTGTTTTGGACTGCCGTTTCCATTGTTTTCTTCGCTGTTTTTCTCGATGATTGGGCTGCTGTTTTGTCTTGGTTTTTTTCACTATTTTGGAACAATTTTGCGGCGGTTTTGGGGTATTATTTTTGGTAAAATAGGGGACTATTTTAGGGTATTTGGGGTCACTGTTTTGGGGGTTGTTGTTCATTATTTTGGGGTGTTTTAAGGGGGCTATTTTTAGGGTTATTTGGACTGGTTTGGACTGTGTAGTTTCAGTTTAGGGACTGTGATTTCTGTGTGAGTTGTTGAGAGAAGTGGACTGTGTCGTTTTGGGAGATGAGAGAAGGTTGGGGAGAGAGTGGTCGTGAGATGAGTTTTAGGTTTGGCCAGTTTGTGAGTGTTTTGGACCGTGAGGAATGAGAAGAAAGGGGACTTTTCTATGGATATTTAGGTTTGAGAGTCTTAGTTTGTTCTTATCTTCATGCGTGGCTGTGGGAAGTTTGTTTGTGTGGTGCGCTGAGTGTGCTAGTGTGATTCACGTGGCTGCGTTTGGCGAGAATGGTTGAGAGAGAAGGGGCGTGAGGAGAGAAGAAGGTGGATGCCGAGAGCTGTTTTACCGTAAAGGTGTGTCAAGAAGAGAGAGGCCAGTAGGGGCTGCGTGAGTTCTTTTGATCCGAGATTAGGGTTAAGTTTTTGGTTTTTTGTGAAGGAGAGAGGAGTGTGTAGTGGCGTTTAGAGTTTTTTGTTTTTTTTTTAAGTTCCCGTGTATGAGAGAGCCCAGGAAAAAAATAAGGTTGGTTTAGGTCTTCTTTTATAATGGTGCATCTAGGGTTTCCTTGTGTGTGCATGGATAAAAAAGGGAAACAAATCAAATAAATAAGAGATGTGTTAATTAAGTTATTTAGGGAAAGAATATTGTGTAATTTTGGTGGGGAATATCTTTAATTTTGTATGTGATTTTTTAATTTAGGAATGGGAATTGTTTTTATTTAGGAATTGGATTTGTTTTTATTTTAATTGGATTTGATTTAATTTAATTGGATTTAATTTAATTTGTGACATGTGTTTTAAATGTTTTAATTATTTTTGGATTGGGCTTGGGCAAAATGGGCTTTGGATGGGTGAGGGGGTTTTGGGTCGAGGCTTAACAGAGCTTAATCGGGCGAATCCGAGGCCAATTAGCGAGTTAAATTTATTGATGTATTAATTTTTAAATTTTTCCCTTCCAACGTCTGTTTCCCGCGACTTCCGTAACTTATCGGGTAGTGCCTCGATACGAGGCTCATCATTGGGCTTTCATGCAAAAATACAAGTGTCTACAGTCACCCCCATTTTGATGGGACTAGTGCAGTGTGTGACAATGACAATCCTATCAAAGTCATGCATGTATTTTTACTTACCTGGCTCCCTACCTGTTGCCTGACTTACTTGTTGTTCTGAGATACTTCAAACCGAGTTGATGGTGGCGAGGTGCTGCGAACATAGTTGATGTAAGATGATCGTTCATCTCTAAACCATTACTGATGTGAGATGATGGTTCATTTTCAAACCATTAATGATGTGAGGTGGTTCATTTTCGAACTATTACTGGATGAGATGGTCCATTTCCGAACCGTTACTGATTTGATGGTCCATTCCCGAACCGTTACTGATGAGAGATGGTTCATTTCCGAACCGTTACTGATGTGATGGTCCATTTCCGAACCGTTACTGATGAAATGGTCCATTTCCGAACCGTTACTGATGATATGGTCCATTTTCGAATCGTTACTGATGAGAGATGGTTCATTTCCGAACCGTTACTTGTTGTGATGTTGGTCCATTTCCGAACCGTTACTGATGAGATGATGGTTCATTTCTGAACCGTTACTTGCTGAGAGATGGCTAATTTTTGAACCGTTACTTACTGAGAAGGTGGTCCATTTCCGAACCATTACTGATGAGATGGTGGTTCATTTCCGAACCGTTACTTGCTGAGAGATGGCTCATTTTTGAACCATTATTGAGTTGATATAGTACATTTTTGAACTGTTCCTGACTTGCTCGTATTTTCCATTTTTTCCTTTTTTCCTTAAAAACCTGCGAACACAAAACAAAAATTGCATGTATGTGATATGTATGCATGGATGTATTTCCTATTCCGATGGGTTAGGCCTTCCTTGTGCTCTTTGGTGCCCTTCGCCTATTAATGCCTTTAGTCGGCCCCAGGCTTGCATACAATTTTCTTCTATCAATTCTGTTCCATTTTTTACTTGCAATTGAAGTTCCCTTGGGGTTCTCATATGTACCAAGATTAGACGTATTTGTCGAATTAATATCAAATTTGCTGATGTCACTCATGTTATAACGCAAATCGAAAATGTTCGAACAAGTAAGGAAAATAATGTCTTTATGACTAATAAATGCAGGATTCAAAATAAATGTCTTCGTCATCTGCCGCCTTGTCTTCTCGGTTTCTTGAGCATTAGATTCTCCGACTGCAACAGTTCTTCTTTCTATTCATTATTCTCTTTGTTACTGATCGAGAAATTTTCCCAAGACTATATCCCTTGCACCGTTTCATCTTCACTACTGCTACCCCATATCTCCATGTATAAGGCTCGGTGGTCAATGGTTTGGAGGACAAGGCTTTCTGGTAGGCCGGAGCTAATCATGTAGGTGGGTGGTGGACCAGAGTGGTAGTTGGGTAGATGGTTTCTGTATGTATTGGGTTGTTTTTTTTCTGGGTCGGGTATTTTATGGGCGTCAATGAGGTTTTGGTTCTCATGCCTAAGGCGGGTGCAGTTGTAAGTTTCGTGGCCTTTCCTCGGATGGAAGTGGCAATACAGGCTTAGGTCAAGGTTGGGTGGCACAAGGTTTGGAAGTGGTTTATGCTCTAAGGGTTTTATGAGTCTTTGCATCTTCAGATTTTCAAACACTTTTGAAATAGGCTTACCATGGTTGGAAAACCGTCTGTTTTTTATGGCACTGACCTCAGCAGTAGCGGGCATGGTCCCTGAAGGCCCCCCAATAGTCCTTCTATTCTGGCCATAGAACTTTCTTTTCTCAGCTTCTTCCTCCTTAATATCCATAACAGTCTCCCTCAACTGTCGAAAATCGCCAATCATAGAGGTCATCCTCCTGAGCTTGTTATAAATAGAGGGCTTGGTGCCCTTAATGATCATCTTGATCTTGTCCTTCTCCGAGAGCCGAGTCTGCATTTTCAAGAGCTGCCTTCTCCAGCGATCTACATAATCCTTAAAGCTCTCATCTGGCTTCTGCTTGGTATTCTCCCAGTCACGGAGCGACAAGTCAATGTCCAAGTCTGTGACATACTGATTCAGAAAAGCTTCTACTAATGCCCTCCAATCATCCTTGACCTTTATCTCCAGGCCGTGATACCATACCATGGGCGCCCGCTCTAGTGACATCCCGAACATCTTTTGAACCTGATGTTTTGACAGACCCACTGAACTCATCATAGAAACAATAGTCGGAGATGGACCCTTGGATCCCCGTTCCCGTTGAACTTGGCTATGTCGGGCATCTTGAACTGAGAGGGCAGCTACTCCTCAAAGGTCATCGCATCGTAGTCTAATAAATCTTCATGTTTACCCTTCAGCTTACTGGTAACTGACTCTACCTGATCCCTGAGTTTCTACAATTCTGCCTGAGACCCGGCTACCTTTCCTATAGCATACTCTTCCATGTCATCATCGAAAATAGGGATCTCATCACTTACACCTTTCGGAGGCTCCTTATGTCTGACATTCTCATTGTTTTCTACTTCTCCTGTACGGGGCACTGCCATACTGGCAACGGTGGTGGCTAAAGCTTGCAACTGTTCAGTAATCTTAGTGAGGTTGGTCTCTAATTTATCCATGCGGGAAGTCTCATTATCTGACTCACTCATGTTTGCTAACTGTTTTTTTACAAGTCTTACTTTTAATCTAACCCAACAGAATCTTTTATGGCTATTAAAACTATGAGTTAGCATGATGCATGTATTCGTGCGATGCGTGAGACATATAAGATGTATGTGCTTATCAAAATAGCATATATCCTTCCTAATTTATTCCTCCCATACTCGTGGTAAGTCCATTTCTATCCTAGTTATGGCCTATTTTATGTACAAATATGGGGTACACAAAATCGTTATCTCTTATGCTACGGGGTGAACCTTGGCTGCTTCTGTCCCTTTCCATCGGTAAAAGATAAAGACCGCCCATTTACAATATGGAATAAGCTGATTATGGGATCATGCCATTGTCTAGAAACGATGAATTGGGCTTTCGGCGACCGTGGTCATGGGGATAAACTTGGAAGCATCCCAGAGTATACAAATATGTCATAACAAGGCGTATCCTTTCTGGATGAAAGCCAGTGCGGATATCGGACTCATGATTCTGGCATACTTGGATCATGTTTGGATTTTCTAAGCCCATCAAGGTTTTCATACAAGTTGGCCCATTATCATTTTAAAAGCATTCAATCACATTATTGCGAGGTGCAAACTTGTCCCAGTTGCAAAAGACCCAACAGGTTTACACTTTCGCGATAACGTGGCTAAATAGCTTCAAATGGTAGGGGACCCAAACACAAAATGGCCCATCGTCATTTTAGAAGCATTTGGCCCAATCATCATAAGACACAAACTTGTCCCAGTTTAAATGGCCCAACAAGTTCACAGCTCATGACGGAAGGTCCAACTGAAACCAAATGATGACAGTCCCAAACACAAACATAAAGGAGTGGTTTCTATTGGTCATAAAACTATGGTTCACATGTGGGTTTATAAGAGTGTAGACAAAGGCTCTCGTCGGCGAATGATTGCCCACAACTAGGTCTCCCCACTCAAGGGTTCGAGCAACAGAGTGAGCGCACTTTTTTTATACCCTAAGGTACGCGCCAACGAGTGATGATACATGAATGACTGTTAAATGGATTTCTTATTGAAGATTCCCCAGATGGAGGGTGGAGTGAACTCTCTTAAATACCCTTGCCTCTTAGGCTCTTATTGCCTTGGTGACAGGAATAAACAATAGGACCTCCAAAGTAGTCCATCACGGTAAGCTTCGAGTAAATGATTATCTAGGTGCCTTCATAGCTTTTCCTTTCAGCTATAGAAAGGTAGTGAATGAAGGAAGACACCAAACCATTACCTAGCTCTAATAATGCCATTGGTTAAACCCCTTGGACCCAACCCACTTGCAGACACAGTTAACTAAAGCGAAAATCACAAACATTACAAGACATTATTTCGGGGCCCCTAGTGGAGTCGCCAGACTGTAGGACACTGAAATCGGCGACGTTGTCCCGGGCTTGCGGCCCGGTCAGGAGAATGGAGTAGCCCGCGGGGGACTAAACCGGAGAATAATGGAGTCGCCACCCAGTGTGAATTGGGAAATGATTTAAGGCCGCACTCACCCCTCGCAAGGGAAGACCTCAAACCGTTGGGGTCAAAATGGTCCCTTACTTATGCCAATTGTAATGAAAAGATTTATGCAATAATATAACCAAGTCTACGCAACATACACACGCAAGAATAACCTATATCTAAGTTTGCATAAAAAAAGTAAGTGAAGTAAAGGCAAGCACACAATCTCATTAACACATTAAGTGGATAAATGCGGAAATGTAAATAAATGATAATAGTAAAAGTGTCAATAAAGAAATGATATGATTAATTATGTAATGCAAAAGAAATGACCAAAGAAGCAAACATGCATGAAATGTGATGAAAAGAAATCTATTCATTGTATGTGCGTTCGTGTAGGGTTTGAAAACGCGTTCGAACGGTAAACAGAATGTTTACGTTCGGAAACGCGTTTGAACGGGTTGAGACCTGATGCATGGTAAAGCAGAATACATGCGTGTTCGAGTTGCGTTCTGAAATGTGTTCGAACAGAAATAAGACAAAATGTTCACGTTCGTATAGCGTTCGAAAACGCATTCGAACGGCATAAGACCTGATGAATGATAAAAAAACGCATGCGGGTTCGAGTAGTGTTCGTAAACGCGTTCGAACGGACTGAGGCATAATGCATACGTTCGTGTAGCGTTCGGAAACACGTTCGAACGAGATTACCAAAATGGTATCTGAAAGGACGGAAACCCATACGTGAATGAAAAAATACATAATATAGGACCTCGTATGCCCGATTGAACACATTTCACATTCAATTGAGTACAGTTCGTCCGGCGTGGCAAAACATCGTTGTAAGGGTAGCCTTTAGGAATTTGCCTCGAATAGAGGACCTTTAATCCACCCTAGTTAGCCAATGCATATTAAGTTATCAATGTAAGAATAAACAAATAAATAATATAGGACCTCGTATGCCCGATTGAACACATTTAACATCCAATCGAGTGTACCTCATCTGGCGCGGCAAAACATCATGGTAAAGGTAGCCTTTAGACATTTCCCTCGAATAGAGGACCTTTAATCCACCCTAGTTAGCCCATGCACACTAGAATGCAATGCATGCGTAAATAAAGCAGTGATATGCAAAATGGTAAATGACATAATAAAAGGCGTGGCAAAATATTATGGTAAAGGTAGCCTTTTTGCATTTCCCTCAAATGGAGGACCTTTAAACCAACGTAATTAGCCCATACGCATTAACTTATCAATCCATGAATAAACAAATAAATAATATGGGACCTTGTATGCTCGATTGAACATGTTTCATATTAAATCCAGTGTACCTCATCCGGCGCGGCAAAACATCGTGGTAAAGGTAGCCTTTAGGCATTTCCCTCGAATAGAGGACCTTCAATCCACCCTAGTTAGCCCATGCACACTAGAATGTAATGCATGCGTAAATAAAACATTGATATGCAAAGGGTAAATGACATAATAAAAGACGCAGCAAAATATTGTGGTAAAGGTAGCCTTTTGGAATTTTTCTCAAATGGAGGACCTTTAAACCAACGTAATTAGCCCATGCGCATTAAATTATCAGTGCATGAATAAAAAAATAAATAATATGGAACCTTGTATGCCTGATTGAACACGTTTCACATTCAATCGAGCGTACCTCATCCGGCGCGGCAAAACATCGTGGTAAAGGTAGCCTTTAGGCATTTCCCTCAAATAGAGGACCTTTAATCCACCCTAGTTAGCCCATGCGCACTAATATGCAATGCATGCGTAAATAAAGCAATGATATGCAAAGGGTAAAAGACATAATAAAAGGCGCGGCAAAATATTGTGGTAAATGTAGCCTTTTGGCATTTCCCTCAAATGGAGGACCTTTAAAACAACGTAATTAGCCTATGCACATCAAGTAATAATACATGAATAAAAAAAATTCATAATAAGATAAGTAGCGGGACGATAAGCGTAGATTTAAATCACAAAATGAAACACGTGCTTCAAAGTCTCTCAAACGGTACGTGGAGTTGTATCCCAAGTACATACCGCACTACCGTCCATTCGGATTCGGCTACGGAATTTACGTCTGGGTTTCCATCCGATATACCGCAAGAGATAGCACACAATCATCAACTCAATGTATGCATGGAATATGATAATGCATGTGATGAAACAACAATAAATAACAGAAAAGATAAATAGTAAGCTAAGTGTGAAATATTAAAGGAAAATAAATGACTGAAAATAAATGCGGAATAGCGAAGAGATGTGACCAATAGCTTGGCCGTTTTTAATATAGGGCAAGCATGCCGTGTCCGGGATAACAAGATAAAATATAACAAAGGGTGCCCTCAGGTCTTACCTTTTAGGATGCTCCCCGGAAGTGCGTTACGTCATCGCCAGAAGGGTTAATGCTCCGTTATTTTTCTGGTTTGCCACTATTTTGGATTGCCGTTTCCGCTATTTTCTTCGCTGTTTTTCTTGATGATCGGGCTGCTGTTTTGGGGACTTTTTATCTTGGTTTTTTTCACAGTTTTGGAACGATTTTGCAGCTGTTTTGGGGTATTATTTTTGGTATAATAGGGGACTGTTTTAGGGTATTTAGGGTCACTGTTTTGGGGATTGTTGTTCACTGTTTTGGGGTGTTTTAAGTGGCTATTTTCAGGGTTATTTGGACTGGTTTGGACTGTGTAGTTTCGGTTTAGGGGCTGTGATTTGTGTGTGAGTCGTTGAGAGAAGTGGACTGTTTCTTTTTGGGAGATGAGAGAAGGTTGGGGAGAGAGTGGCCGTGAGATGAGTTTAGGGTTTGGCTAGTTTGTGAGTGTTCTGGACCGTGAGGAACGAGAAAAAAAGGGACTTGTCTGTGGCTATATAGGTTTGAGAGTCTTAGTTTGTTCTTGTCTTCATGCGTTGCTGTGGGCAGTTTGTTTGTGTGGTACACTGAGTGCTAGTGTGATTCACGTGGCTGCGTTTGGCGAGAAGAGTTGAGAGAACATGGGCGTGAGGAGAGAAGAATGTGGATGCCAAGAGCTGTTTTGCCGTGAAGGTGTGTCAAGAAGAGAGATGCCAGTAGGGGATTTGTGAGTTCTTTTGATCCGAGATTAGGGTTATATTTTTGGTTTTTTTTTAGGAGATAGAGGAGAGTGTAGTGGCGTTTAGAGTTTTTATTTTTTGTTAAGTTGCAGTGTATGAGAGAGCCCAGGAAAAAAATAAGGTTGGTTTAGGTCTTTTTTTATAATGGTGCATCTAGGGTTTCCTTGTGTGTGCATGGATAAAAAAGGGAAACAAATCAAATAAATAAGAGATGTGTTTAATAAAGTTATTTATGGAAAGAATATTGTGTAATTTTGGTGGGGAATATCTTTAATTTGGTGAGTGATTTATTTAATTTAGGAATGAGATTTGTTTTGATTTAGGAATGGGATTTGTTTTGATTTTACTTGGATTTGATTTAATTTAATTGGATTTGATTGGATTTAATTTAATTTGTGACATGTGTTTTAAATGTTTTAATTATTTTTGGATTCGGCTTGGGCGAAATGTGCTTTGGATGGGTGAGGGGGTTTTGGGTCGAGGCTTAACAGAGATTAATTGGGCAAATCCGAGGCAAATTAGCGAGTTAAATTTATTGATGTATTAATTTTTAAATTTTTCCCTTCCGACGTCTATTTCCCGCGACTTCCGCAACTTATCGTGTAGTGCCTCGATACGAGGCTCATCATTGGGCTTTCATGCAAAAATGCTAGTGTCTACACCCCGCCCGACAGGTATATGTCTATCCTGGAAGGAAATCTACCTAAGGGTCACCATGCCCTAAGGTGAGATCGTGAGCTATTGAATCTAAAGCTGAAACCTAAAATCCTTTTTCCAAGTTCATTTTAAGTTTACCACATCAATCTTATTGGTGATCAGTCAACAAGAAGCATTAAGCTTAAGATTCAATAAACAAATGAAAGCATTAAACATAATATAATTAAATCAATTATTAAGCATGCGAATATTGTGCTTCATCAATTCCCTAGAATAAAATAAAATGCTAGAGTTAAGGGATCCACCTTTAATATTTCAAATGTAGACATCTCACTTTATTATAATATAGAAATTGTCAGTGTTAACCAATTAAGTCAAACCAGCCATAAATGTGGTGTTATTATTTGTCCATAAACCTACCATATAAGCGGTAATCATCTGTCACCTAAAGACCGACCATATAGATGTTGTCACATTATGTCAAATAAGTAAAACCATCCATTAAGCGGGTATCAACTTTAAACCATATTATTAAATTAAAATTTCCATATTATAAATTAAGTGAGATTAATCTACCTTATCATATTAAAGGTTTCATTCTTCCCCCAGCGGAAATTAACTACTAAACATAAAAGAAAGTAAAACACACAAACTATTATTACTACTAAAAATAAAAATAAAAATACATAGCAAAACTAAAAAATAAAACACACAAGTTACAATCCTTAATTCTTATTCAAGAAATCAAGGAAGGTATGAAATATACAAATGAAATGATTGGTATTTATAACCAAAATTTTGCCTCCATCAATTTCTCCACCAATTTATGCACAAATTGCTATACCTAACATGGCACAAAACAAGGCACCAAATCCTCCACCAAACATGCAAGCATGTTTGATGGAAGTTTGAAAAGTTTCATTTTTTATTTATTTTTTAATTTTTTTGTTTGTTTTGAAAATGACTTTAAAAATTTCACATAACATACTTCCGGATATTTGATCAATTTCATTCATGAAAACTTCAGAATTCGAAATTATTATGAGCGTCAAATTTGTATATTTCTGAGTCTTCTTTATTCTGGAACTTGAATCACCTCAATCTGATATCGGAGTCGAAAGGTATGGCCAAAATACGAAAATTACGCAAAGTTGAAATTTCCGAAATTGTACTTCGTTTGAACGCAATTTCAAGTTTCCAACCTCTGAAATCCAAATGTCAAGTCTAGTTTTTGCCCTTATTTGTTCCGTATTTCGTCCTGATTGATTCTATTGAGTCTCGATTTTAATTTATCTGTAAAATAAAGAAAAACACATCAAAATGTTCACCAAACCCGAGAAACCATACAAAATATTAGGTCAAAAGGGCGGTAAATTGTGATATATTTTCCGCTCATCACATATACCCTTGATCCACTGACTCTCTGACTACTACTAATCTCATCTAAAATATAAACTCATGCATGGGACCATTGCCCAACTCAACAACATCAATGCATTTTATTACTTATATTATATACTTAATAATACTTTCCATTACAACTATGATAGTGAAGACTTTTAACACGTTATGTACGCAATCTCTACTGCACAAGATGTATGAAGCATGACTTTACTTAGACTTTGACTGAAATGCAACTCTTACTCGACCTGATGGACTCAAACCCACTAGTGACTGCCATCAGTATCTATCCTCTCAAGCTCGTCCTCCGAAATAGAATAACTACGAGTGGGGGGTTAAATCATTTGAACGAACTAGTGAAAAGATAGTTTAAAATGGAAACTGAAATATTTCATAAAATATTTATCGTACTAAAAATAAAAGCTAACTCAAGAAAACTGGACTTTTCTGGAAACACTTTCTTATCTGAAATCAAATCTGGAAACCTTTCTGTAAAACTGAATTCTTTTGAAAACGATTTTCGAAAAACTGTTATTTCTAAATCTCTTTCATAAAACCATCATTTTTGAAAATCATATCTCTGAAAAGCTCATCTCTGAAAATTTATCTTTGAAAAACCTGACGTATGACGGCGTCACGTCTCGCCGTCCCCCCATATGCCAAAACTAGTGGTGTTGGGGTATTACGTCTTACCGCCCCCAAGCCACTAAACTAGAGCCAGATGTGCAGATCAATGTCATCATCTCAACTCTGAATCTAGGGTCTCGGGGTGTTATGTCTCGCCGTCCGCCTAGCCTTGAATCTAGGATCTATGGGCATTATCATCCCTAGTCCTGAACTACGTGTGCACATATTCTGAATCCGTCAATTCTAGTATCTGTACCAAGTTACAACTGAGGTGCGTTTTTACCCCATGCCTCCAAAAATCACAAAATCATACTTTAAAAATTATCATTTTCTAACACATTTCTTAATCACGAAATATCTATAAATCATTTCGGCTAAGGCCCTCTGTGCTGAAAAGTAAGTTTTAAATCAAAAGTAAATAAGAAGAAATCAATTTGAGAAAGGGGTCCACTCATAGATTTTAGGACCTAACTGGTACTACTTCGCTTCATCGAAGGATATTATGGTTCATGCGATGATCTATAATCTAGAAAACTCAATTTGAATATAAGGTGTGAAACATGCTTCGGAATTAAACTAAGCTTCTCAATTCAACTAATCTATAAACATCATATGATGTATTATGCTTGTGACTTGTCATAATAAATGTATATATGTCGATACGAAACCCTTAGGGTGGCCTCTAATATCTTAAGTTGAATACGAAATGGAATGAAACTATTGTTCTCATACATCGCGATGCCAGATCTGCGCGTCACGACGCCCATGCAAGGAGACCCATGTAGAGAGCATGTTATATTTCCCTTCGCGATGTTAAGGGTTCCGAGTCGCGAAGCCCACCTGACCAAACCCGAGGCAGAGCCTCTACTTATTACGCATCACGATGCTCACATTATCAAGCCTAAGGCAATGAGCCATTGATTTTTTTGTGTCGCAACGCTGGGTGTTGAGCATCACCATGCTAAACTGATTTTAGGGCATAACATCAACTCTTCACTGATATACCGCGAAGCAAACCCAACACCCTCATCTTCATTCCTTCTATCATCATCACAACATCAAATTCCAATAACCTAAAATTAGTTCTTTCTTTAGGGTTGCCTACTTTAGGAATTTCTCAAAATCCTAATTTTCTTAATACCATAACAATATAAAAAACATCAATCACAACCCCTCAATACCCATTAATTATCAATTCATCAAAACAATAATATTTCAAATTTGGGTCAAGTTTCTTCTTACCTTAACTCACTTGATTTCGTTTATCATTCAAGTATTCTAAGCTTGTTTTTTCTCTTCTTAGCTTGTTATATGTTGATTTTCCTTTGCTTCCTCATCAAATTTGGTAAGAATATGGTTCCCTTATTTCTTTCCCTTCTTTCTTCTTTCTCTCATCATCTCACGTTTCCTTCATTCTTCCCATTTTAGAGATGAGTGAATAGTATCTCCTTTTTATACTAAGAGCTGATTGAAAAGTTATCTAATGGTAACAAAAATCGGAAACTTTGAGAACTCTCTAGATTAGTCCTTGGGTACTATTCATCCAAATTTTTGAGCTGTATTTCTTACTTATTTCTTGTTCGAATTTTGAAAAATATCCAATGCAGAAGTTGTAGGTCTGGATCTTAGATAGTTGACGATATAAAATTCATAAAAATTGGAGATCATATGAGGAAGTTATGACCCAAATACTAAGGGCTATCTGAAATGAATCTTAGACTAAATTCCGTATCGGAACCGCGAGAAATTTATCGAATATCCAAAAAAAAATTTCATGAGAATATACATGCTTGAACATGATTTTTATCAATTAACATGCCTCCCATAAGGTAATAGTAGCCGGAATTACTAGGGTGTTACATTTGGCCAACTAATAGCCTACGTACACTACTCTAAGAAATGCTTGAAGCTTTCTACTATGTAAAATGAATCCACACTTTACAACAAGAGTTTTCCGGATCCCAAACCATCAATGGGGTTTTCTTCAAAGGCTCTCTATCCTTAAGCTGTAATAAGTTTCACACACCTTAGAGTTTTGCCAACTCTCAAGGTTTACAATTTTGAATTTTCAAGATTCCATAAACCTTTATACAAAGATGAAAAATTTGGAACACAAATGTTTCTCACAAATAAGCATAAAGATTTCTTACCAATAAGTATTACAAGGATTTTGCATGTGTGAGAAATATTCAAATGTAATAAGCTCTCTAAAAAGAATATGAATAATTGAAACAATCTTTTGATTTTTTTAGGCCTTTCAAGAGTACGTAATAGATGTAAGGTGTAGTTTTTCTCTGAATATTTTCCTTTGAATTCCATTATTTTTTTAAAAAAAAATGAAATTTTTACTTCAATTTATATGGAGAAAATTGAATTCCCGTCATTATGTGCAGGGAACAGTATATCGATCTGACTCACTAGTTTGCTGGTCTGACATTTCAAATGGCTCCTAAGAATATAACCATTATGCATTCGAACAAAACATTGACTGATATGGACACATGTATGCATAGTCCCGATTCTGGAATGTGTTAAAAACCTTCAACTTAATCAGTATGGGAACCGATATGAGAGTCGTTCCCGCCGGTATGTTGGTTATAGAGACTGGGAACTTCCATTCGAGTTGCGTGCAAACAGGATACGTTTTTGGCACGGTTTTCATATCTTTCGAATGAAATCGTCTAGAGACTTTACGTTCAAGTAGCGTTCTTCATATCGTTTGAACGCAAATGTCTATAGACCTCTTTGTTCATCTAGTCACTGGTATGCCGGTATATGGTGATCAATATGCCGATTTCAGAGACTGGTATGCCAGTTTTAGTGTATAAAACAAGATACAACGATTTAAAATAATTATATATTTCACCCTAAATGCTCTAAATGAAATTATATGAGTCCAAAGAGCTTTAAAATATTTGAATAAGAAATCACTAACATTGATTCTTAGATCTTAATCATCATCTTTGATTTTCATCTTTCTTGGCTATTTGTTTTGGCTTTTTCAACCTCTTTTTGGCTTTCTATCATCTTTACTCTCTCGATCATCTTCTAGCTTATGTTGGCATCATCATCTTTTTGGTTCTTTAGCTTCATCGAACTTGATTCGCTAATCTTTAGACGTTTTGATACCATCAAAATTAAGTCACCTAGTCATTAACATTGATCATCTTTGCCAAAGTCTTTATGTATTTGAGCTTTTTATCTTTGAGTCTTTTTACTTCATTGACATCATCAAAATCCTGGTGCAACAAGAATTTGTAAGTGTAGTAATGTAATACAATTAAAATTAAAACATAAAATTTGTGTAACATCCTCACCCAAAGATACTACGAGCAGGGAATAGGTCGACCTATCCCCTAAACATATGACTTTCTGATTATGATCATCACTAATAATCTCATCTCCATCACAAACGCGTGCATTGGGACCATTGTACAACTTAATAACATGAAATGCAACTTAATACTAATAAGTATGTACTCAATAACAATACACTTATAACTCTGTCGTGGACACTATAACTCATTTTACATGCAATCTTTACTATATAATTGTCTGATACATGACTTTACTCTAACTCTGACTGAACTAAGTGTGTGACTTGACCTGGCGGACTCAAACACCCTAGTGACTACGATCAGTATCCATCCTCTCGAGCTCGTCATACGGGTATACCTATAAAATAAAAACAATGGGATTATGGGTCTAGATCGTTTGAACAACCTAGTGAGTGGATAATTTAAAACGGAATCTGAAATACTGTATGAAACATTCATCTTTCTGAAATCAAAATCATCTCGAGGAAAACTGATCTTTTCTAAAAACTTTTTCTTATCTAAAAACACATTCTTTTCCTGTGAAAACTTTTCTAGAAATCCTTTCTGTCTGTAAAACTCTGAGTTTCTCATAAAACTGTTTCTCTTGAAAACTCTTTTATAAAACCATTATTCTGAAAACCATGTCTCTGAGTATCTATAGAAAACCTGACGCATGGGGGCGTTATGTATCATCGTCCCCTTATACGCCTAAACTAGTGGTATTGGGGCGTTACGTATCGTCATCCCCCAAGCCACTGAACTAGAGCTATGTGTGTAAATTCATGCCATTGAGGCGTTATGTATTGCCGTCCCCAATGCATGCCACCACCAAGTCCATGAATCTAGGGTTTAGGGACGATTCGTATCTCCGTCCCCTTAGCCCTGAAATGTACTGATCTTGGGGTGTTATGTATTGTCGTCCTCCAAGCCACTGAACTATAGCTAGATGTGTTGATCAATGCTATCATTTTGACCCTGAATCTAGGGTCTAGAGGCGTTATGTATCAGCATCCTCCTAGTCACGAACTGTGTGTGCACATGTCATATGTGTCCGTCAATTCCATAAACGTCAATTTCTATAAGTCAGATTTGATGTGGGTTTTCCTCATGCCTCCAAATATCATAAAATCATGTTTTTCAAATCAAAATCTTCCTGAAACATGCTCATTCATAATATAAATGTAAATCCACTTGGCTAATGCCCTAATGTTTTTAAAAAGTAAGTCTTAAGTAAAAAAAATTAAGTGAAATCAATTTGAAAAGGAAAGGTCCACTCACAGATTTGAAATCTGGATGACACTTCTTTCCTTCATCGAAGAAAATTATGGTTCCTGTTGATTACGCCAAAAAAGTTTTGAAAAGTAAAGGTCCACTCACAGATTTGAAATCTGGATGACATTTCTTTCCTTCATCGAAGAAAATTATGGTTCGTGTTGATTACGTCCAAAAAGTACTTGTTGTTATCACAGTATAGTTGGGGTGTCGATTCCTTGGATAGATTTTTACGAAGGAACTAAGTCACTTAATAAGAACGTTAGAAATAACTAAATTAAAGAAAAAGATTTAATTGACAATTTAAAATAAAAATTATGAATATGCTTAGGGATTATCAGTGGAAGAAAAGCAGCAAAGCGTCAGGAATATCACTTGTACAACATCCCTATATTTGATGTTTGATTCCTTTTATTACTCAATTGAGGGTTTCACTTCCCAAACCAGTAATCGGAAAATCAGTCAATTTAGAACACATTAAATCATTAGGTAATTGGTATATTATTTTCTCTGTGAAAAAATGTATGATTCTGAAAATCAATTTTGAAAAAAAAGACGTACATTTTATAAAAAACTTATACGTAATATAGTTGCTCAAATGGGGGAATTCAGTTTTTTTATTCTTTCGGGCCTGGTACGGAAGAATTCGAACATCCGAATACCGGGATCAAAACACGTTGCCTTACCACTTGGCGACGCCCCATTTCAATTTCTATTCGGCACTAATAAACCGTAGTATTGGTTGTTCGTCAATTCCAGTCCAAGCCCTAAAATTCGATTATTGTTTTAGTTTAGGGTTGTGACACGTGTAGGTCTAAAATCAAACTGAATTTATTGATCATTACATAGAATTTAATGAAGATATTGTATGAAAGTATGATTTCTTCAATTCTCACACGAGAATAGAAGAATTTGGGTTTTGATTGGTTCGGTTCCAAGAATTATTTTTTTGTCTACCTTACTTTTTTTTTTCTTTTTATCTTATATCAATAAGATATTAATAACTCAATCAAAATACAATTATCTAAAAAAAAAGGTTTGTTATTCTTAATATCTTTAGTTTAATGTATATCTGTCTTAATTCTGCCCTTGATTCGAGTATTTTTTTATTCGCCGAATTGCATGAGGCCTACGTTTTTTTGAATCCAAATGTAGATGTTATACCAGTAATACATGTTCTATTTTTTCTCTTAGCCTTTGTTTGGAAAGTTGCTGTAAATTTTCGATGAGATCTTTAATATTAAGCTAGAAATATTCATGATTTATTGGAGTTCGAGAAAAAAAATTCTAACAATCGATAAGATCAGATGAGTCGTACAATATGAACGAACCCTCATCCCAATTCAAACAGTTAATTTCGTGGGGAGCCACGATCCATTTTGATCCCTGATTAGCGGAAAATATATCAATATTTACCGCCCATTTTACTTAATATTTTGTTTAGTTTCTCAGGTTTTATGAACGTTTTGATATATTTTAGTTTATTTTGCAGATAAAATAATATTGGGACTCAATGAAATCATTTAGGACGAAATTTGGGTCAAATAAGGCAAATATACTTGACATATTAATTTTGGATATTGTAAACTTGGAAGGGCGTTTTAACGAAGTACAGTTTTGGAAATTCCAATTTTGCGCATCTGTCGTATTGTGGGCATAACGTTTTACTCCAATATCGGATTGAGTTGATTCAAGTTTCAGATTAAAGAAGACTCAAAGATCTACAACGTTGAATAATAAAATCATTTCGAATTCTGAAGATTTCATGACCGAAATTGATGAAACATCTGTAAGTATGTTATGTGTAATTATTTAAGTCATTTTCATAGAAAAAAATAAAAATAAAAAATAAATAAAAATAGTCAAGCTCCCACCAAACATGATAGAAATTAATAATGGATTTGGTGGAGCAATTATTGGAGCAATTAATAATGGATTTGGTGGACGATTTGATGGAGGTAAAATTTTTTCCTATAAATACCAAGCCATTTCATTTGTAAATTCATACTTTCTTCTAAGAAATTCCTTAAGATTACTAAGAAGATTGTATCTTGTTTGTTTATTTACAGCTTTCAGTAATTAATTTCCGCTTTCGCACTTTCTTTTCTTTACTTTTCAGTTTTTACTTTCCGCAATTTACTTTTACACACAATACTTTTCAGTAATGAGGAGGTAACTCCCCTTTGCAGGGGTAAAAGGTAAAACTTTTATTACTAATATTTAGATTAATCCCCCATAATTATATTATATAAACTAGTTAAAACCTGACTTAACGAGGATACTGCCATATTGGTCGGTTGGTAAATATTTAAATTGGATTTAACCTGACTAAACTGGATACCGCCTGATTGGTCAGTTGGTAATTAATTATTAATTTGACTTAATCTGGATTCCGCCTATATGGCTGGTTGGTAATAATCAAGCAAAGTTAATATATTATATTAGGGAGATATCTAAAATAGAAGTAATAAAAGTGGATCCTTTTACCTCAGTATTTTCTTTTATTGTACTTTTACTTTATTTACTTTTCAGCAATTTACTTTCAGCATTTACTTTTCAGCAATTTAGTTTCAGTATTTACTTTTCAGTAATTTACTTTAAGAATTTACTTTTCAGCATTTAATTTTCAGAAATTAATTTCAGCATTTACTTTCCGTCATTTACTTTTCAGCAATTTACTTTTCAGCAATTTACTTTTAAGCAATTTACTTTATGTCCTTTTTTTTATTTAAGTTTTTACTACCCGTAAATATGTGTCGTAACTAAGCCAGTTATCTGGGGTTGTGCTGACGTCCAATATCACCGGTTTATATGGGGTTAAATTACGGTTTGGGTAATATAAAAGTTTATTTTTTGAGCCTTAGTCTTAATGCATCTTGTTAATTGGCCATTAATAAGATTGATTCGGTAAACTTAAAATGAACTTAGAAAAGGGATTTTAGGTTTAAGACCTTAGACTTAATAGCTCACGATCTTCCTTGAGGATAGATAACCATTTAATAAATTTCCTTATAGGATAGGAATATATCTGTCGGGCGGGGGTAGCCATAATTGGAACTTAATCTTAATAAATTCAGATAACTTGGTTAACATAGGAATATGATTAATTGCGTTATAATGGGTATTTGTATTTGACCATCGGGTGAGGCTTTTACATAATTTCGTGTTCCAGGTTAATAAACCAATATATTACACAAATGTAAAATAACCACTTCATCTTTTAAAAAGATATTGGAAGGATTCACAACCCTGGATAGTTTTATAAATTTGAATTTTCTTCAATATACTTTCAAGAAATTTTATTTACTTGTTTTAAGTTTTAAAGTCACCACCCAATCAAACAACCAATCCATTAGATACTTGTAAATATTTAATTTCATAAATTAATAACAAAAGGTTTTAAATCCTCATGAGATCGATACTTTTATACTACTTGAACGATACGTGCACTTGCGTTATACGTGTGTGATTACGCGCCGGTCATAAATTAATAAAAAAAGGTTTTTGGCGCTGTAGGCACTGCATTTTGCATATAAGTCCCGATGATGAGTCTCGTACGGAGGCACTACTCTTTAGGTTGCGGAAGTCGTGGGAAACGAATGTCGGAATGGGAAATTCAGAATAAGTATGTCATCAGATTCAATTCACATGTTCACTGCTTTCGTTCGTGCTGCGTTCGTGAACACGTTCAAACGTCAAGCAGATAGCGGGCGTTCATGCAGCCTTCGAATCGGCATTCGAACGGTGTCAGAACTTCTGGTTTTGTTGCTAGCCTCACGCCCAAGCCCAATTAGCCCACCAAAACCCACCCAAAATAATTAAAGCATTTAAAACATGTCACAAATTAAAATAATATCATTCCTAAATTAAATAAATCACATCCCAATTTAAATAATTCATATACCTAAATAAAAGAAATCAAATATATGATCTTCCTTATTTAAACAAATCTTGTCCCCAATTAAATATATGATTTCCTTGTGTGACACTAATTAAATAGCATCTCTTTAATACACAAATCTTATTCCTTTTCAAACAAGAGAAGCCCTAGAAATTGTCTATAAAATAAACACAAATCCAACACTCTCATACCCTAGTCCATTCACGCATAACACTAGAACAAGCAAAAAAAAAAGTTTATATTCTCCTCCTCTCTCTACTACAGCCAAAACTCACCCCCCTAAACACCTTCCATTACCAAAAATCACACCCCTAAAGCAGTAAGCCTTCACCGAAAATCACCCTTGAAATAACCATTCATTCACCGAAAATCATAAACCAAGACAGTCCCCATTGTCGGAACAAAATAGTCCACAAACAGCCCCATTGCCGTGACCAAAACTGCTCCAATACAGCCCCCTAACCACCGCAAAAATAGCAGCCCCAAAGCCACAAAAATAGTAGCCTAAAACTGCAAAATAGTGACAGCAAAACAGTAGCAAAATAGAGGAAACGACGGCTAAAATAGTGAAGCAGCGAACGAGAGCAGTGGACCAGTAGACCGGAGGAGTTGCGGAGCATCAACCCTTCCGACGGCCATGTAAAAAACTTTCGAGAGATGACCTAAGAGGTTAGACCTGAGGGTACCCTTCCTTTTATTTATTTTCTTACTTTATTAAGCATGAGTATTGTGGGTTGGTGGAAGATGTGATTTCCGGATCAACGGAATATGTGTTCTCTCTTGGGGTATATCGGATGGAAACCCTGACGTAAATTTCATAGCCGAATCCGAATGGACGATAGTGCGGTCTGTACTCGGGATACAACGCCACGTACCGCTTGAGAGACACACATATTTCATTTCATCCAACCTTGTGTTTGAGCATGATTTAGTTGCTAGTGTGTTATTTATGTTTAAACATGATTTAGTCGTTTTCACTTTACTTTTTGCACGTTATTTGTTTGTGTATTGATGATGTAGTACGCATGGGCTTAGTATGTTGGTCTAAAGGTTCTCTATTTGAGGGAAGAAAAGTCCAAAAGGCTACCTTTACGACAATACTTGGCCGCGCCGGACGGAGTATGTTTGATTGAATGTGAGATATGTTTAATCGAGCATACGAGGTCCTATATTATTGTTGTCATTATTTTATATGCACGGTAACATAATGCGGATGGGCTAACTAGGGTGGATTAAAGGTCCTCTATTCGAGGGAAATGCCTGAAGGCTACCTTTACCACGATGTTTTGCCGCGCCTTTTATTATGTCATTTACCCTTTGCATATCGTTGCTTTATTTACGCATGCATTGTATTCTTGTGCGCATGGGCTAACTAGGGTGGATTCTGTTGGTTTATTCTAAGGTCCCAAGATCAAATCAAGACATGAAATAATGCGTGAATACATCAACGGAGGTAGCGGAATACTCACATTGATCGGTTATGTCGATTTGAAGACGAATCAAGGCCAAAAACGTACTGCCTTGCTCACGCCACTGCAACCAGTCCATGCTCACTCTCTTGGCAGTTTCGGGTCTCAAAACGAAGCTCCAAACTCCGTCGGATGAGTCCCGCCTCATGGGTGAACCTCCCTACCACCTTCGCAAGACTTGTAAGTGTGCTAGCACTTGAATTTTCACCATGAAAATCCACTCTTGCTTCCCTTATTCACGCCCAAACTGGTTCAAAACCAGTGAGCAAAACCTTCTGTTTTGCGTGAGAGAAGAGAGCATTTTGAGAGAGATAAAATTGTATTGTGTAATTAATTTTTGTTACCAAAAAATTAATTTATATTTATGCCATAATATTTATTAAATTAATAATAAACCTATGACACAAATCATGCAATGGCTTAGAGTGTCAAACACTCAATTTCCATGCAAAACCATAGAGTGCATTGTACACTATCTACATGCAATGCATTAGAATTAAATAATGCATAATATGACATGTGTCATGTGGGCCCCACACGTTTCCAAATGAAAGTGGGCCCACGTGCACTCACGCATTCGGGTTCGATATTTCCGAAATACCGAGCTTACGTCGCGACGTTAATTCAATCGAATAATTGCGGCTAGCGAAATTATTATTTACGTCGCTAACGAATTAATTCTAAATTAACTCGTTTGCCCGAATTAAAATCTAATTTTAATTTCGCGTCGAAATCGAATTTCGATTATTATATCGAATATAATAATTTTATCGATTAATTCCAAATTAATCGTTCTCTCTCTTTAGACGATATTTTATCCCGGATAAAATATCTCCGTTATTAATCCTAGATTAATTTTCTCTCTCTTCTGTATAATCCCAGATTATTCAAGAGTGCAAGTTGTGCGTCTTCGGTGGATTATCGGGAAGCGACCCATGAGATCCCCGGATAAACTGGCAGTAAATACGGTCGTCAGAGTATCCGAATCACGTACGTACCAAGTACTACGTTCTACCGATTTACGAGACAAGGTCGACTCCTAGCAAAGCACCAAGTCTTCCCAAGTTCTCCGGACATATTCATCAAAGAATATCAAAGATCTGTATCAAGCGTAGTATACAATTGTATTGTGCATATTGGCCCAGTATCGGATAGTCACGTGCTAGGGCTGGGGCTGGATAAGTGTCTGCCCCGTCCGAAACACATATCGGATGTCTGGTAACTAGTCTCTATAATCGGATATTCATGACCTGGTCATAATATCACGATTGGATGCGCATCACTAAAGAGCACTAATACCGTATCCTGCGTGACATCATCTCCATTATGACTGGAGTGACACTTCCGTCTTGACATCACATCCAATACACTACGATTCTCTGATAAACCCAGAAGTGGTGTACACAGAACCCGTTTAAAGTCCCCCAACAACCAAAACCAAAGTTTACCGATTGTCGTAAGTATTAGAGATGCAAGTCTCAGGTTAAGACTATACACACCTACCTTGATTTCGGCCTCCCATAGACACCTAGTCATAATACCAATGGGATTCCGAAGGGTCTATCCAGAGCGAAGCTGTTTCCCGTACCATCGGTGAAACACGACCTCATATCGCACTTGCACAAGTATCCAATACTTATATATATGAGAACTATGCCGTTGTGCCCTCACAACGCGCACAAGTGCAATACTAGCCTATTTCGCATTATCGATGTCCAGTCTCGATAATACTATGGCTAGGGATATTTAATGATTAATCCTTCGTGGACTGATACTGTCTCATATCATCTCAATCCAGGAACTAATCATAGGGACCCGGACCTCTCTCATTTATATATCTATGGTGATCTAATCACAAATGACGAGAGTGCAATTTCCTTGTTACATAGTGAATTTGCTACAGCAACACAATGATCTGTGCAAATAGTGACGCTATGGGTCATATTATCCAACAATCTCCCACTTGGCACATAGCCAGTCACTCGAGTGTCATACACCCGAACTATGTAAGGTTCGCTCAAATTGCTGAGGAAGGTTTTCGTCAGCGGATTTGTTTGATTATCGTTTGACGTGATTTACACGATCATCACATCGCCACGATGTATGATCCGAACGAATCAGATGATATAGAAGTATATATCTGGATCGTCGATGAGACCTTTAATTCCTTAGCCTGTGCTGACGCCTAGCTTAGCTGCTAACAGAACTATATCTGATCTAATTAAATTTATTTTTGATCCAAATGGCTTCTATTGCTGCCTCAGCTGCAGTAATAATCCGCATTTGTTGTTTATTCGGCAACAGTTATCTTGCTTGGAAGATTTCCAGCTCACTGTCCCGTTATTCAAACTTCATAGTACCACAGTATTTAACTGTTTGGAAACTTGCAGCAGTGATCCCAGTCACTTCAAGTTCTCCTTCTCCATAGTTTAAGATAGCATCTTTAGTTCTCTGAGATACTAACAGATGTCCTAACTTCAATCCAGTGACTGTCACTTGGATTGACCTGATTGTGACTCCATATGCTTGAAGCGTATGAGACACCAATACAAGTACATTTTAAATGTACAATTTCCCAGAGAGTGTTAACAACTCCAAATCTATCCCAGTAGATCTTTATTCCTCTAATAAAGGTTGTTATCTCCCAGAATTCTACGGAGAATTTCTATTGAAAGCCAAGCTTTCAACAATAGCTTTATGGGAATTTCACTGTCAGTGCGCTCTCCCACTAACCTCCTTATATACACAAGAATTATTTAGTTTTGAATCAAATCATAAACCATTATGATTATTTCAAAACTACAGTTCCAAGAACCTTATGCTTGCATCAATCCAAACATGGATCGAATAACCCGCAAACCTTGTTTGTTGGTTATACAAAATCGTCAGGATGTTGTAAACATCCTCCAAAAGGTTTCCTTTTCAGGAAAGCGATTTTGATCTATAACTAGCACATTTCATAAATGAAATATACAGTTATTTTCAAGCATCTTCAAAATGGATTTACCATGGCAACAGGTAAAAGGTTGAACCGTTATTAACTCAATGTTGATAACGATACCTTTTCGTCAAAAGTCTAGCTTTGCACGTTGGTATGTTGCCTTCCATGTATGTCTTCCTTGAAGACATTTATAGTACCAATAGGCACAACGCCTTGTGGTACAACAACTAGTATCCAAACATAGTTGTTATACATGGAATCCATTTCGGATTTATGGCACTTTGCCATAACAGGGAGTCGATACCTCGTATCACTTCCTCATAACGTAGTCGGATGGTACACCACCATAAGATTGACATCTTTATGAGGTGAGATCAGAAACCCATACACTAGGTTGTTTTCTGACTCTATCCGATCTACTAGTTTCTTGTGTATTTGAAGATTAATGGTATAGATTCATCATAGATGAACTATTTGTGTTCCATTAAGGACTTCGTGCCTTGAACAGTGTTACTCCGATTTTCATCGAGTATCACTATCCTCCCACTGACCACTGCATATCGGTATTCCTCTCAGGAAAACCGCATGGTGAGCAACAATTACATTGTTCTCATGTGGGATTTATAAGTACTATATTAAGGTTTCCCTTAGGATGACCTATATTGGCACTTATCCAATTTGGTCCTTAGTTTGGTATCATCCAAACGCTATGCCTGGCATACCCAAATTATCAGGAATGAGAAACCTCGTTTCTTCCCTGTTCATATCCTATATGATATCTGTCAAACAGATTATATGGAACCTTATTCTAAATAAGTTTTGCACTGTTAATACATATCCGGTTGAAGGAGATAGTAGCTCTGAGCGACTTGTGATAAACCTTATCATGTCCTCATCTGAAAGAATACCGTACTCTTTCATGTACGTATGAAACTTACTGCTTAAGTATTTTCCATTACAGTTTTACCGTGGCAGAATAATACTATAGCCGATCTGTTTTTCTACTTCGTGTCGAAACTATAAAAGTTTCCGATCTGTGTTCTTCAAAAGAAACACATAACCACTACGTGATGCTATATCCGTTATGGTCACGAAATATTCATGTTCACATCTAGCCTAGCTAGATATGGGCCCACTTACTTCACCATGAATAGGGCTAACAGATCGGTGGCCATTTTACTATTACCAAGTAAATAGTATATTAGGTATCTTACCTAATAAACTAGATTCGCAGACCTTATTTGAATAGTCAAATCAGTCCTAGTACCCACTCTTAAAAAAAGTGGATATATGAGTCTTCTTTAATTGTGTCCTAGACAACAATGCCACAAATAAGTTTCTATTGATCAAATCAATTTGAGCTATTTATTTGTCATTTTATATGTTTGAGATTTTTCTTTATATTCAAAATATGAATTATGTTATGTATTTATCTCAGTATCATCTTTATATAATGAAACACTTTAGTGTTCTAGAATATAAAGGTTTTATCCGCAATGGATTAAACACTGATATAGAGATAATGTCTCTAGTTAAACTAGTTACATTATAACATTTCCTAATTTAAGTACATACCCAAAGGGTAGTTCCTAAACTTAGGTATCTACGGTCGAAACAGCGACTTTCGTCCCGTTTCCGATTCGCAGAGAAATCTCGGCTTGAAGTCAGTATTCTGCTCATAGCGGATTCTGAACATCAATACATATATTTTATGTACCACACTAAGTATTTAAAATTCAATTTCAATACTAGTAGTGAACATAACTTTGACAAATATTTTTAAAGTTAGAGCCTCGCCCTTTCTTTAATTCCTTCGTGTCTTCCATATCCAAATGGTAGTCACTTTGGGATATGTCAATTATCTTTTCAATATTTCACAAACCTTTGGGAAAGCCTTGGGTTTCGGAATATCGAAACGATGTGCACCTTGTGCTACATGCCCAATTGCAAACTTTGACTTTTCTCCACTAGAATAGTCAATTAATTCTCCAAGAATTATTAATTGCAATTTTAATACTTTTAATCTAAAGATAGATTTATTATAAGTATATTAATTAAGCACTAAAGTCATCATCACATAAATCTTCCAAAGACTTTATGCTCTACTATTTGCTTAATAATGGGCTTAGTCATAATAGTTATTTTATCAAATAAATTAACCTATTATTAATTCCCATTGAAAATTAAATCATTTAAAACATTTAATCCAAGGATTATATATTTTAAATATTCAACCTTTCAATTCTTTCATGATTTTAATAGTCCAACTATTTAATCAATTTTAATAAGGTACTATTTATTATAATGATTACAATAATCCAATTATTTAATCAACTATAATTTTAATATTGATTACTATAATCCATTATAAAATCAACTATCATTTAATTCAATTATATTGATTACTATATCCAATTACAAAATCAACTATATATTGAATGAGTTTGTATATAGTCCAACTATATATATTTTTAAAACAACATAAAATATTAGTCCGACTAATACTTTTGATTAATATGACGAGAAAAATAAAATGAGCGTGTTTAGCGAGTATTCGAACGAATGTTGCAAATTCAATACTTGCCTCCCACTATTTTTCGTCGAGCCTCTAACCCTCTGTGGAGTACTCGGGAAACCGTGTTTCCTAGTGGGCTAAGATCCCGTTAAATAACACACAACCTTGACTTTGGCCAATAAAAGCTGTATGCTATTTAACTTAGGTAGATCTCTATGATCAATTGGATCTCATCCAATTCCTAGATCCGGTTAGGTGGACATCCAAGTCCGAAACATATGTATAATGTCAATGTATCCATTACATTTTCCTAACCCTATCCTCCGAATCATCTAGGCCTTGGCTTTGGCCAAAAACAAACCTAATGATTCCAGTTAAGCGGGACCCATTGACGAGGAAAGTTTCGTAATCAATGTCATTGGACAAAAAGTGATCTTGACTTTGGCCAATAAAAATCACGATTTGGACAAGACAACCGATATGCAACAAAACTCTCATGATTCAAGTACATCCTTGATTGACAAAGGTCTTGACTTTGGTCAAAAACAAACCAATGCCAACTTCGGATCTTGAACAAGAATCATTCAATGGAAGGATATTTGCTTAATATAGATTGAGGGATTTTCGCGTGCAAATTGGCTACCAATTTAATTATCTTTGTTAGGTCTCATAATCATACACCCTTAAACATGCATTCTAAATACATAATAAAGCGAGTATGAAAAAATAATAATGATATGCGGATGGATATTTAACACATTGATCCTAGATCAAATCTCTCCCTTTCTCACTCAAGCTAGCACTTGTACTACTTCTACCTCTACGTTACACTACACTTCTAAAGAAACCTCATATACATAGAGGGGAATAGGTGAGAAGAGAATACAAAGAGAAAAAAGGGGTAAGAAGGTGATAAGCTGACCCAGGTCCAATTTATAAATCGAATTTATTACAACAATTTCTAAAATTGCCCACCCGACTAATATCCATCCGATATGCATTATTCATTCAACACAACCACGACCACTATTCACACATAAGCATGCTATCAATCAATCTAATCAATTAATTAATCTGATAATTAAGTGATCATCCAATGTTCAAACAACGATTTGATTTTGTTCGAGTCAAACTCGTTTTTGCGAATAAGTAAAGTACGAATTTATGAATTAAATTAACTACATCATTAAATCTAATTTAACATGTATTTAATACTAATTCACTATTCAATTCCAAATTAAATATTGCACTTTATATTAATAAACCTTTTACGATTTAAATTCCAAATTCAATCGCGTCGGGACTCAAAGTCCGATTAACGTCCAACGTCAATTCAATTGAAGTCCAATGGGCTTTAACTAATTTCTTTAGGCATGGGCTTCGGCAACCAAAGCCCAATAGTGGAATCACCCAAAATGCCTTAGAAATCAATTTCGGCCCATTAGGCCCAATTAAACATTAAAGGTTCATTAGTCGCATTTGGGCTTTATGGTTAAGGTTTTGGGCCCAATTGGATCCAATCCATTTGGCCTAAACAAACTTGATAAATCAAGCCCAATAGGCCCAATTACAACTTTAAATTCTAATTTCCAAAATTAGGCCCAATAATTAAATCCAAAAAATCCAATTTTCACAATTTAATTACCAAAAGTGCATTACATGATTAATCAACTAAATCAACATTTCTGAAACACTAAATTAGTCCAATTAATCATACTCAATTCATTATTACATGTCAAACACACATAATGAAAAATCAAACCCATATTACATGCTTCTAAGTCTCGGCCAAGGAAGGTTATTTTGTCCGATTTGAATTCAATCCGATTAATTACACAATCGACAACGTATTAACTTCCCGAATGATTTCATACACATCCAATGTTCATAAAATCAAAATTACCAAGACATTAAAGGGCATTGTAGATTCGGCCAACATAAGGAATTTAGGGATTTTGTTCAATTCAAAATTTAATCCAATTAATTTCAAATTAACATCATCCTACATGATTCTAACTCATCCAATGAATCAAAAATCAAAAATTCCAAATCTCCAAATGTCTTATACCATTCGGCCAAGCTCCATCAATTGGGGAAAATTGATCCAATCATTATTTCATTAAATTGATCCAATCAATCCTTAATTAAACATGTTATAAGCATACTCAAACATTCAATTCATTCAAATCATGCTCAAAACAAGTTTACCCAAATTTTAAGCCCTACAAATTTCATGCTTGCAACATTAGCTCTTGATGCCATTGTTGGTTTATTCTAAGGTCCCAAGATCAAATCAAGACATGAAATAATGCGTGAATACATCAACGGAGGTAGCGGAATACTCACATTGATCGGTTATGTCGATTTGAAGACGAATCAAGGCCAAAAACGTACTGCCTTGCTCACGCCACTGCAACCAGTCCATGCTCACTGTCTTGGCAGTTTCGGGTCTCAAAACGAAGCTCCAAACTCCGTCGGATGAGTCCCGCCTCATGGGTGAACCTCCCTACCACCTTCGCAAGACTTGTAAGTGTGCTAGCACTTGAATTTTCACCATGAAAATCCCTCTTGCTTCCCTTATTCACGCCCAAACTGGTTCAAAACCAGTGAGTAAAACCTTCTGTTTTGCGTGAGAGAAGAGAGCATTTTGAGAGAGATAAAATTGTATTGTGTAATTAATTTTGTTACCAAAAAATTAATTTATATTTATGCCATAATATTTATTAAATTAATAATAAACCTATGACACAAATCATGCAATGGCTTAGAGTGTCAAACACTCAATTTCCATGCAAAACCATAGAGTGCATTGTACACTATCTACATGCAATGCATTAGAATTAAATAATGCACAATATGACATGTGTCATGTGGGCCCCACACGTTTCCAAATGAAAGTGGGCCCACGTGCACTCACGCGTTCGGGTTCGATATTTCCGAAATACCGAGCTTACGTCGCGACGTTAATTCAATCGAATAATTGTTGCTAGCGAAATTATTATTTACGTCGCTAACGAATTAATTCTAAATTAACTCGTTTGCCCGAATTAAAATCTAATTTTAATTTGCGTCGAAATCGAATTTCGATTATATATATCGAATATAATAATTTATCGATTAATTCCAAATTAATCGTTCTCTCTCTTTAGACGACATTTTATTCGGATAAAATATCTCCGTTATTAATCGTAGATTAATTTTCTCTCTCTTCTGTATAATCCCAGATTATTCAAGAGTGCAAGTTGTGCGTCATCGGTGGATTATCGGGAAGCGACCCATGAGATCCCCGGATAAGCTGGCAGTAAATACGGTCGTCGGAGTATCCGAATCACGTACGTACCAAGTACTACGTTCTACCGATTTACGAGACAAGGTCGACTCCTAGCAAAGCACCAAGTCTTCCCAAGTTCTCCGGACATATTCATCAAAGAATATCAAAGATTTGTATCAAGCGTAGTATACAATTGTATTGTGCATATTGGCCCAGTATCGGATAGTCACGTGCTAGGGCTGGGGCTGGATAAGTGTCTGCCCCGTCCGAAACACATATCGGATGTCTGGTAACTAGTCTCTATAATCGGATATTCATGACCTGGTCATAATATCACGATTGGATGCGCATCACTAAAGAGCACTAATACCGTATCCTGCGTGACATCATCTCCATTATGACTGGAGTGACACTTCCGTCTTGATATCACATCCAATACACTACGATTCTCTGATAAACCCAGAAGTGGTGTACACAGAACCCGTTTAAAGTCCCCCAACAACCAAAACCAAAGTTTACCGATTGTCGTAAGTATTAGCGATGCATGTCTCAGGTTAAGACTATAACCACCTACCTTGATTTCGGCCTCCCATAGACACCTAGTCATAATACCAATGGGATTCCGAAGGGTCTATCCAGAGCGAAGCTGTTTCCCGTACCATCGGTGAAACACGACCTCCTATCGCACTTGCACAAGTATCCAATACTTATATATATGAGAACTATGTCGTTGTGCCCTCACAACGCGCACAAGTGCAATACTAGCCTATTCCGCATATCGATGTCCAGTCTCGATAATACTATGGCTAGGGATATTTAATGATTAATCCTTCGTGGACTGATACTGTCTCATATCATCTCAATCCAGGAACTAATCATAGGGACCTCTCTTCATTTATATATCTATGGTGATCTAAACACAAATGACGAGAGTGCAATTTCCTTGTTACATAGTTAATTTGCTACAGCAACACAATGATATGTGCAAATAGTGACGCTATGGGTCATATTATCCAACAGATTCAAGGTCCTCTATTCGAGGGAAAATGCCGAAAGGCTACCTTTACCACGATGTTTTGCCGTACCTTTTATTATGTCATTTATCCTATGCATATCATTGCTTTATTTACGCATGCATTGTATTCTTGTGCGCATGGGCTAACTAGGGTGGATTCAAGGTCCTCTATTCGAGGGAAAATGCCTAAAGGCTACTTTTACCACGATGTTTTGCCGCGCCGGATGAGGTACACCCGATTGAATTCGAATGAGTTCAATCGGGCACACAGGGTCCTACATTATGGATTTGTTTATCTATGTATGTGTTGCGTCATTCATCATGGATCAGGTCTTGTCCCGTTCGAACGCGTTCTCGAACGCTATACGAACGCGAACCTTTTGTTTCCTGTTCGAATGCATTTACGAACGCTACTCGAACACGTATGTATTTTATTTCATCAGGTTTTGTCCCGTTCGAACGCATTCTCAAATGTTATACGAATGTGAACCTTCTGTTTACCGTTCGAACATGTTTACTAACGTTACTCGAACGAGCACATATTTTCTTTATTTTATCATGCATCAGGTCTGGTCCCGTTCAAACGCGTTCTCAAACGCTACATGAACGCGAACCTTCTGTTTACCATTCGAACGCGTTTACGAACGCTATATGAACGCACATACACTAAACTGAGTCTTTTTCATCACATTTCATGAATGATGGCTTCTTGGGTGATTTCTTTTGTATTATGTAATTAACCATGCCATTCCATTATTGACACTTTTGCTGTTATCATCCATTTGTATTCCCGTATTCATCTATTTGATGTGTTCGTAAGACTGTGTTCAAGCATGATTAGGTCTTTAGGATGTTACTTGTTTCTCAAGCATGATCTAGCCATTAGTATGTTATTCCTCTATGCATGATCTTGTTATCGTTTCTGATGATTCAACATGTTCATGAGATTATTGTGTGATATCATATGTTTGCCGTTATGATAATTTATTTTATACATGCGAATTTAGGTATAGATTATCCTTGGAGATATATGTTGCTTAGGCTTGGTTAGATTATTGCACAAATCATATCATTACAAGTGGCATAATGATTGTGATCATTCCGAACCCAACGGTTTGAGGTCTTACCTTGCGAGGGGTGAGTGCGGCCTTAAATTATTTTCCCGGTTCACACCGGTTGGCGACTCCATGCTATTTCTCCGGTTTTGTTCCCCCGTGGGCTACTCTGTACTCCCAACCGGGCCGCGAGCCCGAGACATCGTCGCCGATTTCTGTGTCCTATAGTCTGGCGACTCCACTGGGAATAGAGAATTGGCCCCGAAATAATGCCTTGTAATGATTGTGATTTGTGCTTTAATTAACCGTGTCTACTGTGGGTTAAAAGGGGTTTTATCAAAGGTACTTTTAAGGCTAGGTAATGGTTTGGTGTCTTCCCTCATTCACTACATTTCTATAAGGAAAAGCTGCGAAGGCACCTAGATAATCATGTACTTGTAGCCTACCGTGATGGACTAATTTGGAGGACTCATTATTTATTCCTGTCACCAAGCGATAAGAGCCTAAGAGGCTTGGTTTTTAAAAGAGTTCGCTCCGCCCTCCCACTGGGGAATCTACAACGGGAAATCCATTTGACAGTCAGTCACACCATAACTCGTTGGAACGTACTGTAAGGTATAAAAATGGTGCGCTTACTTGGTCGCTCGAACATTTGAGTGGAGAGACCTAGTTGTGGGCAATCCTTCGCTAGCGAGAGTCTTTGTCCACACTCCCGCAAACCTACACATAGACCGGAGTTGTATGACCTATAGCAATTATTTCCTTGTGCTTGTGGACCATCCTCATTTAGATGCAGTTGGACTTCTTGTCAGAAATACGAACTTGTTGGGCCATTTAAACTGGGACGAGTTCGTATCCTATGACAATTGGGCCAAAAGCTTCTGAAATATCGATGGGCCACTTGGTAGAAATATTTCTTTTTGCTTATGTTTAGGACTATCCTCATTTGGATACAGTTGGACTTCTTGTTAGAAATACGAACTTGTTGGGCCATTTAAACTGGGACGAGTTCGTATCCTATGACAATTGGGCAAAAGTTTCTAAAATGTCGATGGGCCATCCTGTGTTTGGGCCCTTTATCATTTGAAGTTGTTTAACCTTGTTGTCACAAAGGTGTAAACCTGTTGGGCCTTTTCAACTGGGACAAGTTTGCACCTTGCAATAATATGATTGAAGCTTTAAAATGACAATGGGCCAAATTATATGTTCCACACTGTTGGTTTCTATAATATGTCCCAAACAGATTAAGCATGTGAAATACTATAAAGAATATATAATAAACATGAAGTATGGCGGAATCATACTTACAATATCTTGTGATGAAGAAGATGATCAAATGGTAGAAGCTCCAAGTTGTGGAAGATTCGGCCAAGAGGAAGAAGAAGACTTGAAGCTCCAAGCTTTTGTATTCCAAGCTCTTTGATGGTTTCCCTATCACTCTTTTGATCCCTTGCTTGTGCTAGCAAAAATGGAGAAATAGAAGATCAAATCTTCCTTACCCTTGTCAATGGAGTTCTCGGCAATTTGAGAGAGAGAGAGATTTTGTGTAAAGTCTTAATTGATTTTGTTTTACCAAAAATCAATTTATATTTATGTTATAATTTATTAAATTAATAATAAATCTATGACATAAACCTGCAATGGCTTAGAGTGTCAAACACTCAAACTCCATGCAAAACCTTTGAGTGTAATGCACACTATCACCATGCAATGCCTTAGAGTGTATTGTACACTATTAACATGCAATGCCTTATTAATAAAATAATGCATATAATGACAAGTGTCATGTGGGCCCCACACGTTTCCAAATGAAAGTGGGCCCACGTCCACTCACGCGCTCGGGTTCGATATTTCCGAAATACCGAACTTACGTCGTGACGTTAATTCAATCGAATTTAAATAAATAACCGCGCCTAGCGAAATTATTATTTACGTCGCTAACGAATTATTTCTAAATTAATTCGTATGCCCGAATTAAAATCTAATTTTAATTTCGCGTCGAAATCGAATTTCAATTATTATATCGAATATAATAATCTTACTGATTAATTCCAAATTAATCGTTCTCTCTCTATAAATAAGGCACTTTATCCAAGATAAAGTTTCTCCGTAATTAATCCAAGATTAATTAAATTCGAATCAAATATCATAGGTGAATCTTCGGGAAGCGACCCAAGAGACCTCCGGATATTTTGGCAGTAAATACGGTCGTCGGATAATCCGAACACGTACGTACCTCGTACTACGTCTTTACCGATTCACAAGACAAGGTTGGCTTCTAGCAAAGCGCCATGCCTACCCAATTCTCCAGAAATATTCTTATAGGAATATAAGATCTATATCAAGCGTAGTATACCGTAGTATTGCGTACATCGATCCAGTATCGGATGATCACATGCTAGGCCTAGGGCTGGAGATGTGTGCCCCGTACGAAACATATATCGGACATCAAGCAACTAGTCTCTTTAAATCGGACAATCCTGACCTGGTCATATTGTCCCGACGGTTGCAACCTTTTATAGAGTACTAGTTCTGTGCCCTGCGTGATCATCACCTCCATATGTCTGAAGCGATACTTCCATCTTGACATCACATCCAGTACACTACGCTTCTCGATAAACCCAGAAGAGGTGTACACAGAACCGGTTAAGGTCCCCAACCACCAAAACCAAAGTTTACCGATTGTCGCAAGTACTAGCGATGTAAGTCTCAGGTTAAGACCATATACACCTACCCTGATGCGGCCTCCCATAGACACATAGACATACTACCAATGGGATTCCGCGGGGTCTATCCAGAGCGAAGCTGTTTTCCGTACCATCGGTAAAACACAACCTCCTATCGCACTTGCATAAGTATCCAATACTTAAATATATGAGAACTATGCCGTTGTGCCCTCACAACGTGCACAAGCGCAATACTAGCCTATTCCGCATTATCGATGTCCAGTCTCGATAATACTACGGCTAGGGATATTTAATGATTAAACCTTTATGGATTGATACTGTCTCATATCATCTCAATCCAGTACTAATCATATGGACTTTCGCCATTTATATATCAAAGTAAATAAAATTACAAAACGGCAAAAGGCAATTTCATTATCACATAGTTAATTTTGTACAATAATACAATATCATTTACAAACAGTGACGCTATGGGACATAATGTCTAACAATCTCCCACTTGGCCTATAGCCAGTCACTCAAGCATCTAATACCCGAACTATGTATGTGTCGTTCAAAAACTTGCTGAATGACAGCCTTCGTCAGCGGGTCTGCAATGTTATCATCTGATGTGACCTTCTCGACTTTTACATCGCCACGATGTATAATCTCCCGAATCAGATGGTAACGTCGAAGAACATGCTTGGACCGTTGATGAGACCTTGGTTCCTTAGCCTGCGCTATAGCCCCGTTATTGTCACAATACAATGGAACGGGCTCTGCTGCTAACGGAACTACTCCTAATCCGATTAGGAACTTTCGGATCCAAACTGCCTCATTTGCTGCTTCAGATGCAGCGATGTACTCCGCTTCTGTTGTTGAATCGGCAACAGTATCTTGCTTGGAAGATTTCCAGCTCACTGCTCCGTTATTCAAACAAAAAATGTACCCGGATTGTGACCTGTAGTCATCCTTGTCGGTTTGGAAACTTGCATCGGTATACCCAGATACCGCAAGTTCTCCACCTCCATAAATTAAGAAAGCATCCTTAGTTCGTTTAAGATATTTAAGGATATTCTTAACTGCTATCCAGTGACCTTCACCTGGATCGGCCTGATAGCGACTACACATGCTCAAAGCATATGAGACATCAGGTCGTGTACATATCATGGCATACATGATCGATCCGACTGCCGAGGCGAACGGTATCCGACTCATGTTGTCTCTCTCTTCCTGAGTCTTAGGACACATGTCCTTAGACAGAGAGGTACCACGTATCATTGGAACCAATCCCCTCTTGGATTTGTTCATGTTGAATCGTTTCAACACTTTATCAATGTATGTACTCTGGGAGAGTCCAAGCAGCTTTCTAGATCTATCCCGGTAGATCTTTATTCCAAGAATAAAGGCTGCTTCTCCCAGATCTTTCATGGAGAATTTTAATGAAAGCCAAGCTTTCACCGACGTTAGCATGGGAATGTCATTGCTATCAGCAATACGTCGTCGACATAAAGGACGATAAAAGTAAGTGCTCTCCCACTAACCTTCTTATATACACAAGGGTCATCTGCGTTTTGCACGAAATCATATTCTTTTATGATCTCATCAAAACGTTGATTCCATGACCGTGATGCTTGCTTCAATCCATAAATGGATCGATTTAACTTACAAACCTTGTTTGCAAGTCTTGGCACGATAAAACCGTCAGGCTGTTGCATATAAACATCCTCCAAAAGGTTTCCGTTAAGGAAAGCGGTTTTAACGTCCATCTGCCATATCTCGAAGTCGAAATATGCAGCTATTGCAAGCATTATCCGAATGGATTTAATCATGGCAACGGGTGAGAAGGTCTCGTCATAATCAATACCGTATTGTTGACGATACCCCTTCGCTACAAGCCTAGCTTTGTACGTTTGTACGTTGCCATCCATGTCGGTCTTCTTCTTGAAGATCCATCTGCATCCAATAGGCTTTACGCCTTCTGGTGCATCAACCAGTGTCCAAACTTGGTTGGCGTACATGGAATCCATCTCGGACTTCATGGCTTCTTGCCATAAAGCGGAATCGATATTTCGTATCGCTTCCTCATACGTAGCCGGGTCATTATCCTCAATCAGATTAATATCTACATGAGGTGAGATCAGGAACCCATACCTCTCAGGTACTGTTCTGACTCTCTCCGACCTACGCGGTCCTTGTGTGTATGTGAAGTTTGTGGTACAGACTCATCCTGGACGGTCTGTTCTTGTTCCGTCGTTGATTCATTGCCAGGAACAGTATCACTACGATCTTCATCGAGTTCTACTTTCCTCCCACTTACCACTGCATTTATAAAATCCTTCTCAAGGAAAAATGCTTGTAGAGCAACAAATACTTTGTTCTCTTGTGGTGGTGATAGAGTAATATCCTTTGGTTTCCCTAGGATATATCCTACAAAAAGGCATTTATCAGTTTTGGGTTCAAGTTTGGTACTTCCAAACGTTTAACTGCCCAGCATCCCCAAATCTTCAGGAAAGAGAAACCTGGTTTCCTTCCTGTCCATATCTCATATGGAGTCTGTTCAACAGACTTCGACGGTACTTTATTCAAAATAAGTATAGCACTGTTTAATGCGTATCCCCAGAAGGATATTGGTAGCTCAGTGCGACTCATCATTGACCTTACCATGTCCAACAAGGTGCGGTTTCTCCGTTCGGACACACCGTTTAATTGCGGTGTTCCAGGAGGAGTCCACTGTGAAAGAATACCATATTCTTTCAAGTAATCTTGAAACTCATAACTTAAGTATTCGCCACCACGGTCTGACCGTAATGTCTTAATACTCTTCCCTGTTTGTTTCTCCACTTCGTGTCGAAACTCTTTGAATTTCTCAAAAGTTTCCGACTTGTGTCTCATAAGATACACATAACCGTAACGAGATGCATCATCTGTAAAGGTTACGAAGTAGTGAAATCCACCTCTAGCCTGGCTAGACATGGGCCCGCATACGTCAGTATGAACGAGAGCTAACAGTTCTGTGGTACGTTCACTTTTACCGCTAAAAGGTGATTTAGGCATTTTGCCTAAAAGACAAGATTCGCAGACGTCATATGAATTGAGAGATCAAAATTCGTCCAAGTACCCACTCTTCGAAAGTGTGGATATGCGAGTCTTGTTAATGTCCTAGACGACAATGCCACCATATAAGCTTCATCTTTTAGATTACTCCTTTTGAGCCTTTTGTTTGTCATTTTAGGAGATTCATTTATATTCAAAATATAAAGACCGTTATTTGCAACAGCTATGCAAATTTCTGCATCATTTTTATATAAATAACACCCAGTGTTTCTAAATACAAAAGTGTAACCCTGCTGGTTAACAAGGATACAGATATAATATTCCTAGTTAAACTAGGTACAAAATAACAGTTTAAAAGTTTAAGTACATGCCCTGAGGGCAGTTCTAAAACAAAAGTCCCTACGACCAAAACAGCAACTGGTGTTCCGTTTCCGACCTGTAGATCCATCTCCCCTGACGCCAGCATCCTGCTATCATGCAGATCCTGCACATCAGTACAATATGAGCACCACATCCAGAATCAAAAATCCAATTTTTAAAACTAGAAGTATTCATATTTATCTCAATAACAAACATACCAGAGGCGGTAGCCTTGCCACCCTTGCTATCCTCCTTCTGCACAATGCTCATTTGGCAGTCACGTTTCCAGTGACCCCTTTTTGCCGCAGTTAAGGCAGATGTCGCGAGATTTGTCCTTTGGCTTCCTAGAAGCCACTGTCAACTTGCCTTTGCCATTCTTTTTGAACTTCCTCTTCCTCGCACCTCCAATTGCCATGGGCCTAGCCTTTGGCGCATGAGAGGTCGATGCATAATTGATGAGTGATAAATGTATCACTATTTCCCACTCATTTAACTTAATGTTTTGTATAGTTTCTTGAGTTTTGTGAATATTTTGATGTGTTTTGTGTTATTTTGTAGATAAATAAAGTTTCAGGACATTCTGGAGGTGATTTGAAGCAAAACTGTGAAATTTGGTGAAATTTGGCAAAAAGGGTATTTTGGTAATTTGGGCGTCCCGACACCGAGGGTATTTTGGTAATTTAACCACCATGCCACGTGTCAAAGATTCAACGAGCCGTCATTTTTAGCACACCATGCCACGTGTCGAAAATTCAGCGATCCAAAAAAAATAATAATAAAAAAATAATAAAAATCAGAAAAATAATAAAATAATAAAAATCAGAAAAATAATAATAAAAAATTAGATTTTTTTGCCTATAAATAGATTTCGAATTTTTAGTTTCAAATGTACCTCTTCCTCTGAAATCCTTATAAATAAAAGAGAGTTCTTCTTATTTTCTTCTTTTATTCAGTTTTATTTACGCTTTGTAGTAGTAATTCTATCCATCCATGAGGGGGTAGGTACCTCTTCATGCTGAGGTAATAAGGTAATTCTTTTACTATTGCTTTTTAGATTAATCTCCCTTAAAATATGATATATAAACTATTTAAAATCTGAATTAAAAAAGATACCGCCATTCTAGGCCGGTTGGTTATTCAATTTAAACTGGTTAAACCTGACTTAATGAGGATACCGCCATTCTAGGTCGGTTGGTTTAAATTTATATTTTTGTTCCGCCTTATGGCTGGTATATTTGAATTTGACTTAATCAGGATACCGCCATTCCGGACGGTTGGTTTAAAATATCACAAGATTATATATTATATTATTGGGAGATATCTAAATAGTATATAGTAGAAGTTATTTCCTTTTACCTTAGCATTTCATTTATTTATTTTAATTACTTTCTGCAATTTCATTTTCTGTCTTTTAAGTTTATATCAGCTTTAGTTATGTGTTGTAACTAAGTTAGTATTCTAGGGTGTGATGATTTCTAATATCACCGTATTTAAAAAGGGTTAGATTATAGTTGGGTAATTAAAAGAGTTATTTGTTGAGTCATAATCTTAATGCTTTTTATTAACCGATCACTAATAAAATTGATTAGGTAAACTTAAAATGAACTAGACATAGGGATTTTAAGTTTAAAACCTTAGTCTCAACAACCCACGATCTTCCTTAAGGATAGATAACCCTTTAATAGATTTCCTTACAGGATAGACATATACCTGTCGGGGGGGGGGGTAGTTATAATTGGAACTTAACCTTAATGAATCTAGGTAATTTAATTGACATAGACATATGGTTCAATTGGATTATAACTAGGTATTTGTAAATGATCATTCGAAAGAGGCTTTTACATAATTTAGTGTTCCGGATTAATAATTCAAAAATTATCCAACTATGATTTAACTACTTCATCTTTTAATTGATATTAGAAAGATTCACAACCCTAGATCTTTAAGTCTTTTTATTTTCCTTAGTATTTTCTTTTGTCTTTTTATTTTTTATTTATTTAGCAAC